>PVJL010009342.1:0-58049 GCA_004026885.1 Lyroderma lyra
CTGGGCATTTCAACCAATCCCAGGCCCTCTGGGCACAAGACCCACCCTCCTCTTAATGCTCCACCCTCGCAACGCTGGGCCACGCCCCCAGACAATTGCGCAAGGCCCCGCCTACGCGCTCTAAGCCTCGCCTCGAATAATAACCTTAAATTCCAAGTCCCGCCCCTGAGCCCATGCCCCTCCTCCAGCAATGCCCCCCTTCCGCGCCCCGCCCCCCAGGCAGAAGCCCAGCCTCGTACCTGGTGTAGGGAGGTGGAGGTGCGTCGTGCACCCCAGAGGCCGCCAGAGCCTGCTCATAGGTGGGCAGGCCTGGGGGTGAGAGTGGAGGCAGGGGCGTTGGTGGGCTCGGAGAGCTCAGGGAACTTAGGGGGCTGATGAGCTCGGCCCTGGGGACAGAATGTGCATAGTTAGCAGGGAAAACTTACAGGAGAGACTTGAGAGAAAAAATGGATGATTTAGGGAGACAGAGGTGGAAAGAAGATAGGGGAGAAAGAGGGTCACCTTCAATCTGACACCCAGAAAAGCATCTCAAAATGATAGGCAGACACATAGGGACAGGCAGACTCAGAAATCAACAACTGCTGAGACAGACTCTCATTCACAGACACAAGTGCTCCAGATACAGGCAGTGTAATGACCCTGCAGAGAGGAAGGTGGACACACAGAAACAAACACAACACAGCGATACCCACTTACGCTAAACTCTTCCTAAAAAACCCCAGACCCACTATACTCCCAAGATTGATACTTAAGAACACTCTTAGACCCTGCCATTGAGAAAAAAAAGACCTAGACAACTCCAACAGGCACACGCAAACATGTGCTATACCCTGCTATACCAAAGACACCCATAGACCACAGGCTGTAGACTCACAAGATACAATATCCACAGTGACAATCACACCTGGTACTGCAAAGACAGGCAGCAAAATACTGATTGAGCTTCTACTGTGTGCCACGTACTAAGGATATAGTGAGATACCACAACTAGACATATGATCTCACAGACTCACTCTCCACGTGACTGACTGTCTCCTCACATCTTTTATCAGCGCCCACCTGGCCCCAGTCCTTGGCCTATCTCCTTAGGTGGACCCTTCCTCCCTCCCCTGCTCACCCTTCTCTCCAGCCCCCAACCCCTCTTCCTTACTCTTGGAGACTGGGCTGCTGGCCTTGGCACCGTCGCCAATGTAGATACCAAAAGGCTCCCAGGCTGGCCAGTACAATGAGCAGGATACCACATGTCAGCCCCACAGCCAGGCCTGCTACGTCCACTTGTCCACGCCCTGCAGTGAGAGGAAGATGAGGGGAGCCACTGCCTCAGGGGCTGCCACCCACTCCAACATCCAAATGCCTTTACCCTGAGGGAGGAGTACTAGCCAAGAATCAAGGCAGAACTGGGCCTACTTCCTAGCTATGTGACCTCAGCCAACTCACCTCACTTATTTCTCTAAGCCTCCTTTGCCTGCTCTGTAAAATGGAATGATAATCAATCCCTGACAGGTTGCAAAAATTTACTGACATAAAATGCATAAGGGGGCTGATAATGTCATCTGGTACTAGAAAACAGCAGCTGTACCCCCATGATGATGAAGTCCCCTCCCTGGCAATGGGGTAGTTCAAGACCCTCTTAAGCAAATCCATCTACTAAGAGTTCAGGTGACACACTACAGATAGGGTGGGGAGGTCAGATAGCCAACTCTCAAGGCCCCCACATGAAGCATTGCCAAATTTAACAAATAATAACATAGGACACCCCACAGAATTTTAGATATAGGCTAGAAAATTTCATTTACCAATGGAGGAATTTAGGGACCTCCCCCCAATAACAGATTGCTGAATGTCTAGAACTCTTGTGGCCCCTTTCCTAAGGTGCAGTCCCTTTAGCAATCCAAGGCTTTGTGTCTGAGAAAAAGGGTGGGGGTGCACAGGGAGGACTCAGGCTTCGTGAAGCCTTGCTAGGTCTTGCTGCTGGGGATATCAACTTTAGCACTGGATTGGGGGCTTTCCTCAAACAGTAAACCTCAGGCTTTTAGCCCTCTTAGCAAAAATCTGCAGTGAGAAGCAAGGTCCTTCGATTCTGACATGTTTCAGGTGGATTCAAGGAGCCACCAGGCATCCTTAGGCTATAGCAACCCAGTTACCTCCCCTAGCAACCAGGCTCCAATGTGAGGACTCCAGCCCAGACATAGGGCCTGTTGCTAAGGTACATCCACCCCTAGCAACCAGGCCACAAGGGGTTGGGGTGTCTGGGGCCTGGAGGGGGGTCCTCTAGTGGGCAGGAGGCCGTGGGTCCTGCACTTGGCTAGGTATGGTTGCTAGGGAGAAGGCCTCCTTAGCAACCAGGCTGAGGATGGGATGGAGCTGTGGGGGAGGGGAAGACAGCCAGGTAGTGCGGCAGGCTTCCTTGGTCAGGCATGTGAGGGCCTTGTTGCTAACGAGCAGCCCTTCCCCCCTTAGCAACAAGGCTGCAACCATGATGGGGCCTCAGAACTCAGAGGAGGCGTCGGGGGGGGGGGGGGGGGGGGGGGGGGGGGGGGGGGGGGGGGGGGGGGGGGGGGGGGGGGGGTGGGCGAACTGGTCAGGTGAGGACACAGGCTCAGACAGTCTTCCCAGGGACTGGCCTGGCCAGGCCCCATTTCTAGGGAAAAGCCCCCCTAGCAACCAAGCTGCAGAAGAGGCTGGGGCTCTGGACTCCAAAGAAGAGCTCAGGTGGGCCAGCCTCTCTGAGCCTGAGAGGCCTGATAGAAACTCCTCCCTCTACCCCTGGACTTCCTCCTTCCTGGGAACATGGGACCTATTTCAATAAGATGTGGTGGGTTCCTCAGGTAGGGGCCTAGTCTCAAAGGAAGGGACTCCTTTAACAACCTCCTCCAAGAACTCAGGGAGCACACAGTTTGGAATGGGCGTGTTGGTTCACCTTCCATGGCAAGGGGCTGTGTTAGCTGCACAGAACAATTAAGGCTTGGCCCCCAACTCACCTCCTTTGCCATTGTAGATGTATGTCTCCCAGAAGCGCTTCTTGAGGGGGTAGAAGTACAGAAGGCAGAAAGATAGATGTCAACTGGGAGATTTTACCACCCAAAACCAGCCCGTCCTGATTTCTGAGACCCGAGGGTAGGGAGTTGAGGGCCAAGACCTCCCACCCCCACCCCAGGACCAGAAGACATTGGGTCTCCAGGGTCCCTAGGCACTCACCGTCTGAGTATTTTCCTCAAAGTACTCTCGTGCCTCTTCCCAGGAACACTTCTCCTCATAACACTCCCGTTCCAGGTTCCCTGGGGTGAACAGCTCCAGGTCCCAGTGATTGGCCCGTGGAATTCGGCTGTGACTGCCCAGGAAGCTCTGGGACTCTGAGGAGTCCAGGAAGACTTCTGGGCCCAAAGGACATGAGAGACAGATAAGTGGGGAACTAGGGGTATGGAGGAACCTGAACCTAAGAGAATAAAGAGCTATGGGGTCCTAGGATAGGAGGGGACTAGAGGCAAGGAGTCAGGGGTCAGAGGAAAGTGAATGCCATTGTCTGGACACCAAACACTCACTTTGGTTTTGTTCTCCACTGGATGAAGTGTCCAGGCAGGTGGTCAACCCCAGGTACAGCAGCAGCAGAGAGGGGTGGCCCCTCATATTTTGTGGATCCCTGAAACCAGGTGTGGTATAAATGACAAGTATCTCAGCCCCTAAGGAAAAAGGCAAGTCTTCCTGACTGGACTCTGTGGCTCATGAATTATAATAATAACAGACACTGACATAGCCTATATTCTGGGCCAGACACTGTTCAGGGTAGTTCACCTATATTAACTCAGTTTAATTTTCACAGTAGTGTTATTAATATCCCCATTTTATAGATGAGAAAACTGACACATAGAGAGCTCAAAGAATTCACCCAAGGTCATATGGTCTGCAAGATTCAGAGACAGGATTTGAGCAAAGGCAGTGTGCCTTCAGAGACTGAAGCAGGGAGTTTATCTTCTTCCACTCTGGGTCTGCAGCCCCCAGCAATTTTGGCACATAGTAGTTGCTCATAAACATGTACATTAGTGATCAGGATTCTTTCCTTCTTGGTAATTTCCACATATTCCTGTCTCTCTCTATGCCCATTGCCACATCCACCCACGGAGATCAAAGATTACAGGAGAGGCAACAGCAGGGGCTTATATCCTTGGCTCCAGGGAGAGAGAGAAAGAGACAGGTGCCCTGCAATCCTGGGCTTGGGGACCCTGAAACTTTCAAGACCCAGAGGAGCAGAGAGTCAGGACGCCAAGGTTCCCAAGCTAGGCTCTGCCTCCAGGGACATTCACTTACCTATCCAGACGTATGACTACAGTCCCCTCCTTCTTAATCCGGCCTCCTAGGCCAGTTGTGGCCAGCTGTGAAAGGGGGCAGGTTGTGGGGGAGAGGGAAGGGGGTTCCCCTCTCTGCTCCCACTCCCTGTAATCAGTCAGATCCCGGTTTCTGGCAGAAGGGCGGGGTTTGCGACTACCTGCTCTGGGAGGGACTCAGGTAAGGGACAAAATATTTAAAGGGACCTTATGATGAAGGTCCAGAGCCCCATAGGGAGACCAGGGTTTCTGACACCGTGGGGACACTTAGGGGATTAGATATGCGCCTCCACTCTTGTTTCCCCAACGGGAGATCACCTGGCCGAGCTAGGGAAATAAACGTCTAGGTCTCCAGGTATCTAGATATCTGTATGTCTACAAACTGGCGGGAACTGTATGCCTTAGTCCCTGGGGGTAGGTGGATATGCCCTAATAAATTCCTGTTTCCTGGGGTGATTCGAACGGCTTCGACTTCCGATTTTTCAATTGCTGTTTATAAAATGAGGACAGAGTTGTCCCTTCTCAATTGTCCCTTAACTTACAGCAAGAAAAGTAGATGATATATTTGGGGAAGTGTGCTTCCCAAGTTTTGGGGGAAGTGATTAGTCCTTAAACTCGGGCTTGGAGAGATGTAAACCCTGGGTACGAGTAGGAAATCGTCTGCCCCGGGAAAGGTAGGTGCCTTGTAGATACTAAGCGTGCCCAATAGTCACCTGAGTTTTACTAAGCGGAACCTTCTACCTGTTACTCACGTTTCCGGAGGGAGAAAGAGAAGAAGGGAAGACTTACAAGCCAGACGAGGTACCTACGCAACTAGGGGCAGCCTTATTTCCGGTTTCTTCCGCCTTGCGGAAGTGGGCGGGGCTAAGAGGGAAGTCCGCGCTCCTTTCCGGGTTAGGGTACAGTTGAAGAATCAACGAAGGAACGAGGAGGTATTTGTGAGGTGAGTTCTAGGCGGTGGAGGGATAGTGTTCCTGGTAAAGCCTTCCCGCGAGCCAGAGTCCTGGGGTCCTGAGAAAGACAGGGACAGAATTTCGATAACAGTTATCTCTCAGTGTCCCTCAAAATTCTTAATTTAGAACAGCCTCCCCTCCACCCCCCTTTGTTTTTTAGTTAGTGTAATTGATTCATTGAAGAAACTGGGTCTGTTATTCTGTTGCTCATCCCACCATCTGTCCTTTTGCTTCTTTGTAATCTCATTTTACTTAGTCCTTAATGCCAGACAGCAGCAGGCCAAAACCAAATCCTGCTGGCTTCCTTAAAAAAATAAATCAACTGTATTGGAATATAATTCACATAACATATAGTTCACCCATTTAAAGTGTGCAATTCAGTGGTATTAATATATTCACAGATTTGTGCACCCATCACTATTGTCAGTGTTAGAACATTTTTACTGCTCCATAAAGAAACCCAGGAACCATTAGCTATCACTCCCCATTTGCCCCACCCCCAGCCCTAGGCAACCACTCATCTATTTTCTTTCTCTATGAATTTACCTAATCTGGACGTTTCACATGAATGGAATCATTTTTCTTTCTGGTTTCTTTCACATAGCATATTTTCAAGTTTCATTCATGTAGCATGGATCAGTACCTTGTTCTTTTTATAGCTGAATAATATTCCTTTGTATGAGACATACTGTACCGTATTTTCTTTATTCATTTATCAATCAATGGACTTTTGGGTTGTTTCCACTTTTTGGTTGTTGTGAATAATGTTGCAACATTTGTGTACAAGTTTTGTGTGGACATGTTTTCATTTCCATTGGCAGTGGAATGCTGAATCAAATGGTAACTCTTATGTTTAGCCTTTTGAGGAACTGCCAGTCTTTTCCAAAGTGGCTTCACCGTTTTTATGTTCCCACTCTCACTGGATAAAGGTTCTAGTTTCTCCACACTTGTTATTATCTGACTTTCTGATTTTAGTCATTCTATGTGGGTATAAACTGGAATCTCATTATGGCTTTTCTTTTCTTTTTTTTTTTATTGTTAGACATTCGTTAGCAAGGATTACATAGGTTCCAGACGTACAATTCTACAGTGCATTGTCAACTTGTGTAATAAGTTCACCACCCAGTGTGAGTTCTCTTTCCATCACCGTATATGTAGCTCCCCCTCCCTTCTCTCCCACCCCCTCCCCTGGTTTTTCTTTTTTTTTTTTTTTTTTCTTTTTGGTATGTGGGTAGCTCCCTGGCTGGGAATCGAACCCAGGCTGCAGCGCTGACAGCGCCAGTGCCGAAGCCTTAAGCCACTACACCATCAGGGAACTCCCCACTGGTTTTTCTTAATGATTAATGATGTGGAGAATTTTTTTCATGTGCTTCTTGGCCATTTGTATATTTTCTTTGGAGAAATGTTTATTTCAGTCCTTTGTCCATTTTTTAATTGGATTGTTTGTCTTTTTATTATTGAATTGTAAGTTTTTTATATATTCTAGATACAATTCTTTTACCAAATATACATTTTACAACCACCACCTGTTTTTGTATAGCCTGCAAACTAAGAATGGTTGTAACATTTTTTAAAAATTGGAAAAAGTCAAAAGAAGAATACTGTTTTGTGACCCATGACAATTATATGTGACTCAGATGTTAGTGTCCATAAATAAAGTTTTATTGGAACACAGCTGTGCCCATTCATTGACATAGTGTCCATGGCTACTTTCTTCATACAAGGGTATAGTCAAGTAGTTGTCTATGCCCTTGTATGTGATGGGCCATATGGCCTGCAAAGTGGAAAATCTTTCTGATATGGGCCTTTTTGATTCATCCCTGCTATATCCTCAGGCTTTTTAGAATCAGAAAATTAAATTTAAAGGCTTGATTCAATTTAGGTTCAGCCATTTCAACCTGAATACTTCAACACTGGTAGCCTCATGTTGCATAATGCCTGGTTGTACACTTTTAGGGATGGTGAGATTGATGTGGGGGCTTCAGGTGGTGTTTACGGACTTAATGTTTGTCCCCTCCCCCCACATTCATATGTTGAAGCCCAACCCCCATCATGACTATTTGGAGATACGGCCTTTTTGGAAGTAATTAAGTTAAATGAGGTCATAAGAATGGGGTCCTAATCCATGGGGTTGGTGTCCTTATAAGAGGAGATGCCAGAAAGTGCTCTGCCTGCCAGTGAGGACACAGTGAGAAGGTGGCCAGCCACCTGCAAGCCAGTACGAGAATCCTCCCCAGAACCCAACCGTGGTGGCACCTTGATTTGAGACTTGCAGCTTCCAGAATTGGCAGAAAATAAACATCTGTTGTTTAAGCCACCCAGTCTGTGGTATTTTGTTTTGGCAGTCCGAATAGACATACAGTTAGGGACAGCACAAACCTGTCATTGTAAAACTATATTTTCTTCTTTCTACTAGTTAGCATTAGCACCCTGAGAATATTCAATTCCCATCACTCTTTCTCTTAATGGCATCCATCAACAGTCATTACCTCATGATGGGTCTGTTATTCTGTTGCTCATCCCACCATCTGGATTTGTCATTTTGCTTCTTTGTAATCTCATTTCACTTGGTCCTAATAGAAATAATCATCATAGGTTAATTATTTTGCAGCTACGTCATCAGAGATAGAAAAATGATGTTTTTTTCAATCTCTCATTCCTCCTACATTTTTCCTCTGAGCAGTTGGGTTTTTGTCATATCCAAGAAGCAGTGGAAGGGAGTGACTTAATCAAAGTTCCATTTTGAAAAACTCACTGGGGCTGGTCTGTCAGTGAACAGAGTGAGGAAGATACCGGTTAATCCTTCTAAGCATCTGTTTTCTCACCTAAACTGGGGAAAACCTACCTCTGGAGGTAGTCACGAACACTGAGTGCATTCAGACCTGTGAAGTACTTTGCACAGGGCTGGTACATAAGTGTTTGAAGGGTATGATGATCATTTCTATACTTTTAGTGCTTTTGTGAGGATTGGTTGGGTGATCAGTTCATTGCTTACATGCTTCCCCTGGCTTTGGAAGTTGTTAACTGACTCGTGATGCCTCTGAGCCGCCCCCGCCCCCAGATGTCAGGCAGTGCTGCTCCCAAGACAGGAGTCTGACCCAGGCCCCCCTCTAGGGGCTCCTAGTCCAGAGGAAAATACTGAGGGCGGCAGCCACAATGGAGAGAACTAAGGGCATTATTAGAGCTAAAGGAAAATCTAACAACCTGTAGAGTCAGGCTTCCCAGAAAGGCAACTCCTCCATGGAGTCTAGGAAGAGGAAGGGAACAGGATTTCTAGGAAGAAGGACTAGGCACACACTAGTTCTGTTCCATGTCGACTGCAGCACAGGGCCTGAGTCTTCCTGCAGCCAGGCAGTACAGCTAATAGTCAAGGCCACAGCCTCGGATACCTGTCAAACCCAGCTGCAGGACCTTGGGCACCTTCTCCATGCCACTGTTCCTTGTTTGTTGTAACTGTTTGGGTTGTTGTGGATTTCAATGGAGACAGTATGTGTAAAAGGTTTAGAAAAGGGGCAGGTTTACTGAACCTCTTAAATAAGACCCATTATTAATAGAAAATTTCAGATGCTTGCATTTGCTCTTAGGGAATTCTCTCTTTTCCACTTTCAACACGTCCTGATTCTTTGATTTCCTTGAATGTAATTAGCCTTTTAGATTCCTTTAACAAAGAGGCCTCTGCCTCCCTGAGATGGCCTTCTAGGGAGAGAAGCTTTGTAGCATCTTTAACTTCTGAAAAGAATTGCTGACCTCGCCAAGGGGCTAAGGAACAGTTTCAGGATTCAAACAAACAAATTGAAAAAAAAAAAAAAAAAAAAAAAAAAGACAGTTGGGAGACACTGAGGGAAATTTGAACACCAACCAGATAGCAGATGATATTAAGGAATTATTAATGTGTTAATGGCTTTGTGGTCATGTTTTTAAAAGCTCTTCTGTCTTAGCACCATGCTGTTCATGCTCTACAATACAGTAGCCACAGTCCCAAGAGGCTTTAGAGCACTTTTATATGTGGCTAGTGCCACTGAGGGACTGAATTTTTAATTCTTTCATTTTAATTAATTTAAATTTAAGCTCCAGTGCTTCATTAGGAAAACTTTTAAGTATGTTTGGAACAACCAGGGTACATGAATGTATGTTTTGCACTTGTACATTTTATGAAACCTCAACATAAGACAAGTATCTCTAATGGAAATTTAGTGTCTGAATTGAGATGGATTTAGAGCAAAATATACTCTAGAATTTGAAGTCTTTGTACAAAAATTGGAATCCTCAGGTTTTGACCTTCCTGGGAGGATTGACGGTTGTCATGTGGTCAGGGGAGTGGCTCCAGAGCCTAGCTTCTTGGGTTTGAATCCTGGCCTTGCCACTTCCTAGCGGGAGATTGATTCTGTGAGTGTGAGCTCTTTTTCTCTCTTGTAAAATGAGAATAATGATAAACAATAGCTGATGTTACTCTGATGTGTCCTTTCTGAAATACTAGTAACAGCAAACAGTACTAGTTGTGTTTTCTATTTTGTAATCGGCATTACTGAAGAGACAGTGGAGTGCCATGGTGGAAAGCTCAGCTTCTGGAGTTTCAAAATCTGCCACTGCTACCTGCCAACCCTTCGATTCTTGGCCAGTGGTTCTCAAACTTTTTGGTCTTAGGATCTTAAAATCACTGAGGACTCCAAAGAAGTGAGTTCTGTCTGTCAAGAGTTGCCCTATCAGAAAAATTTTTTTGATACGTAATTCACATAATACATTTAAAGTGTACTATCAGTGGTTCACTATTTTGTGCAACCATCTCTACTTTCTTTCTTTTTTTTTTTTTTTTTTTTTTTTTTTTTTTTTTTTTTTTTTTTTTTTTTTTTTTTTTTTTTTTTTTTTTTTTTTTTTTTTGCTTTTTGGTATGTGGGTAGCTCCCTGGCTGGGAATCGAACCCAGGCCGCAGCACTGACAGCGCCAGCGCCGAAGCCTTAAGCCACTACACCATCAGGGAACTCCCTCCACTTTCTGATTGCAGAACATTTTTATCACCCCAAAAAGAAACCCCACACCCCCATTCCCTTTTCCCCAGCCTGTACCAACTGCCAATCTGCTTTCTGTCTCTATGGATTTGCCTATTCTGGACATTATATTTAAAACAGGAGTGTCCTCCCTTTTGGCTTCCCTGGGCCACATTGGATGAAGAATTGTCTTGAGGGGGTTCCCTCGTGGTCCAGAGGCTAGGTTTTGGTGCTCTCACCACCGTGGCCTGGGTTCACTTCCCAGTCAGGGAACCAACCAAAAAAAAAAAAGAGAGAGAGAGAGAGTTGTCTTGGGCCACACATAAAATATACTAACACTAATGATAATTGATAAGCTAAAAAAAGGTCCATGCATAATTTTCATAATGTTTTAAGAAAGTTTATGAATTTATGTTGGGCTGCATTCAAAGCTGTCCTGGGCCACATACGGCCCGCAGGCCACAGGCTAGACAAGCTCCATTTAAATGGAATAAAAAATACATGGTTTTTGTGCCTGGTTTCTTTCATTTATCATAACATAACAGGCACTTAAAATCCAAGGATGCACAAGCACACATTCAGTTAGCCTTAGAGTGATGACAGCCTCTGGAAAACTCCACTGTATACTCATGACAGGATAAGAGGAACAAAAGAAAATTCATTTTAGTGTTGTGGAGATAGTTTCGTTGACACCCCTGAAAGTATCTTAGGGCCCCCTCAGGGTCCCTAGACCTTACTTTGAGAACCACGGTCCTAGGCAAATGGCTTCACTCTAAGCCTCAGTTTGCCCATCTGCAAAGTGGAGATGGTGATGGGAGAGACTTCAGGGAGTAAGTGAGGTTGGACGATTGATGAGATGGAAGCACAGAGTTGGCGTGTGGTCAGGGATCAAGCAGTGTTCCTTGTGATTATTTCTGTTATTTTCTGGCAAGGTAAAAAAAAATAATTCTCCCTTTCTAGCTGTTCCTCTCTCTCGGAGGGAAAATGTCCAGGTCCATGAAGCCAGAGACATAGAAATACCCTGTTCTTGGCCACCAGACAAGCAGCTCAGTGCCAAATACCGCAGAGGGTCAAGGCAGTTGACAACTAAGAATAGAGTGGGGAATTTGTCTATGAGGAGGTCAACTCGACCTTCATGAGTGGCAGTTGGGGGGCGGGGCTGGGCGGAAGCTGCGGGGCCGGGGTGGAGGAACTGGTGGCAGGTGAGCTAGGGGAAGCAGCAGGTCCTGGACATTTGCTCAAAAACTTGGGTGTGAGGGGAAGTTGGAGGAGGGGGCTGTGGTTCGAGTTGGTGTGTTTCACCAAGGTTAGCTTCTGCGAGCAGCACAATGGCCACTTCTGGGGTAATAAAAACATTCTCTATATCTCGATTGGAGCGGTGGTCATGAGGGTGCATACATCTGTCAAAAAAGCATCAAACTGCATCCTTAAGATCTGTGCATCTATCTGTTCTCTGTAAATATACTTAGAAATAAAAATTGGCTTCTGGGAAGAAATCACCAGGAGGGGGCGAGCGAGATCCATAGCTCAGAGAGAGGTTTGTGTTTCAAGTATTAAAAGTGAAAGGCAAGTTTCTGAAAACAACCAGAAGGGGGAAATAAACATCAAGTTACTTTTTTACATTCTGGGAGCCTTTGGTTGTGCTCCCCTCACCCATACCCCCTGCCATCTGGATCTCCCTTGCACCCCAAAGAGCTGGAGAGAATATTTCCTGAAGATCCCTGTGTGTCATGCTCTGAGCATGACCTCATTGAGTCCTCACAGCAGTCCAATCCTGTCAGCTAGATTCCTTGGTTATCCCCACTTTTTACCAAAGGAAATGAGGGACCAAAAAAAGATCACCAGTCTAGAACAACACAGAGAGTAGGGGGCTAACCTTAGACTCAAGCATAGGCAGAAGGTCATATTGCTTAATCCTCTGCACATATCCTCCTCCTTGTTTCATTTATTTATTCTTGTTTATCTCCTAGTGAATCCCCTCCCCTATGTGGACAACCATTCTAATATGTGTGGGTCCTTTTGTTTGTAGATGTTCTTTCAACTGTATCATTCTGTGTACATGTATATTGTTAGTGGTCTCGTTTTATTTCTTACTTTTTTCACCCAGCATTGTGTTTTCAAGATCCATCCATGATGCTCTTTGTATACACCTACTCAGTTGAATTTGATGGCTGTGTAGTCTCCATGGTAGGCAATCACTGTCCATTCTCCCAGGGAGGGACATTTAATTGCCTTCACCTCTACTCCACTGTAAACAACACTGCTGCAAACATCCTTGTACATGCTTCCTGTGATATCTCTGAGAGTGTCTTTGGCACATGTACCCAAATGCAGAAGAGTCTACCCCACTTTGCTGAAGTACTGGCAGCCTGTGTTCCAGGATGGCTGACCCTGTCCACTCTACCCCCGGCATCACCCAGAGGTTCCCATGACTGATCCCACATTCCCACCAAGCCTTCATCTTATCCAGCTTTCAAAGTTTCACCTGCCAGCCTGATAATAGGTGCAAAATGATACTGCACTATTGTTTTCATTTGAGGAGAGTTTGAACATCTCTCCATATCCTTGTTAGTCTTTGAGCTTCTTCTGTCAATTATCTCTTCTTATCCTTTGCTGGTTTTTCTATTGGAGTAGCTGGTTTTTTCTTGTTGATTTGCCAGTGTTCCATATACAGTATGATTCTGCTCTGATGCTTGTTTTGAAAACTCAAAATTTATTCCTATGTGACTGATACATTAGGGATCAATTTCAATGTGTATCACATTTGACCTTTGCTTACATGTGAATTCATCCACAAGAAAGACTAAGTGAACCCAGAAATTTGCACTCAGTTGAAATGAGTGCATAGGCATACAAAGCATGACTGCACGTGCACCTTAAACATCAACCAGGCACCTCAGTTCCCCACATGTGTGAGGAGCCACCCATTTACATTTGGTGCCAGAACATTCCATTGGATTTCAGATAACTTTCCTTCTACCATCTCATAGTAATTCTCAGGGCACACTCCTATCAACACCCACTTGTGCAAGCAAACTTCAGGCCTTTTTCAAGGTGAAGTGGTTTGTTTGTTTGTTTGTTTGTTTGTTTGTTTGGAATGGGTAGGCATCTCTTAAGCATTTAACATGTGTAAAACTGTCCTCCCCTTATTCCCCCCATCCCCTAGCTTTTCCATCGGGGGATGAAAATCAGCTCTGAGAGCCATAAAGATCCAGTCCTCCCTGGGTGGGCTCCTTCTGTCCACGAAAGCCCTGCAACTGTCCCTCCCTTCTCCTAGGATGACGCGGCATGGCAAGAACTGCACGGCAGGAGCTGTCTATACCTACCATGAGAAGAAGAAGGACACAGGTACTGGGTTGGGAGAGAGACAGATGGTGTCTCAAATTGCCATCTTACTTTGCACCTCTGGCTGTGCTTTCTTTTCTTTTTTTTTTTTTTTTTTTGTATGTGGGTAGCTCCCTGTCCGGGAATCGAACCCAGGCCGCAACACTGACAGCACCAGTGATGAAGCCTTAAGCCATTACACCATCAGGGAACTCCTCTGGCTGTGCTTTCTATGCATGCCTCTCCCTACTGACTGGACTGATGGTCATGAACACATATGTGACAGCCCACATGATCAGCAACTCCCTCACCCCTCACCATGTAGAGGGTACCGTGTTAAGTGCCTCTGTATGTGAACTCATCAGGGGTCAGTGTTATCGTGGCCATATTCCAGAGGAGGAAACAGAGCCACAGAAGTTCAGGTGATTGAGCTTGGTCACAGAGCCAGAAGGACCTAGGGGAATCTGTCCTTTACCCTCTGAGGATTAACACCTTCCTGTGGGTGACAGATAGCCCAAGCTCTTGACTGCATGTTTCTCTCTGAGTCCCCTCATCTCCAAATTCTCTCTATGCCCCTCTCTCAGGGTTAGGAGAGGGGCATGTCTCCCATCTCTCCATTCCCTCTGCCTGTCTCTTCCCAGCGGCCTCAGGCTACGGGACCCAGAACATTCGACTGAGCCGGGATGCTGTCAAGGACTTTGATTGCTGCTGCCTCTCTCTGCAACCCTGCCACGACCCCGTTGTCACGTGAGCTGGGAACATGGGTGATGAGAGCAAGGGAACCACAGGGAGGGGGCCACAGGGGTAGGCCTGGCCACCTGCACAGCCAGGGTGCTATAGGCAAGCCATTAATCTCTCAGAGCCCCAGTGTCCTCATCCGACACATGGGTGATCCTGGTATGTTGCATGGGATGTGGAAAAGAATACAGTTGTTATAGAGGGGAGGGCTCTTGGAACATTGCCTGGCCCATAATAACAGCTCATGTGTGGGATACTTACACTTACCTGCCTGTTGCAGCCCAGCAAAGGCTTCAGTGAGAGATTGGTTATAAGCTCCTTAGTCCAGTGACTAAATATGTGCTCAATCACAGGTCCGTTTTATAGAGAGAGTGATGAGAGTAGACTGTGGTTAAGGGTCACCTTCAGGTTCTGTGATTCATTAGAACTCACAGAAATCAGCAAAGCTGTTAATTATGTGATGGTTTATTACAGTGAAAGGATACAGATTAAAATCAACAGTGGGAAAAGACATGTGGAACAGAGTCCAGGAGAGACTAGGTGTGAGCTTCCAGCAGTCTCTCCCACTAGGGTTGCAGGAACAGCAAGCACTTAGCCTCTTAGCAGGAATGTGTGGCAGCTTGCACTGAGTATCGCCCACCAGGACAGCGCACCCGAGCCTTGGTGTCCAGGGTTTTTATTGGAGGTTGGTCACATAGGCATGGAGGACCACCATGTGGCTGACCTTGGTCTCCAGCCCCTCCAAAGGTCAAGCTGATAACATATGGTTCAAGCCCTTAGGTGAACATTGACACTCTTCTCAGAATACTACAGAGGTTCCCTCCCAGAGCCTACCAGAGGCCAATCCTCTGGAATGTACAGGGTTTGGACAACCCCAGCCTGCTGAGGAACCCTTTACCTCACAAGATTCTCACTGCATGTCAGAGCATAATACAAAGCCAGGAGCGTTAAAATACTGCCGTCACCTCAAGAGAGCTAAGCTGAGCCTTGGGTGAACTGCTGCCTGTAAGATGGTCAGGGTGCCCAGGGCAGAGAGCTAATATTTAGCATGTTATATTAACCCCTGGCTGTGCAGCCCGGGCCAGGCCCATGTTTTTTCATCCCATCCTCTCTTTACAGCCCAGATGGCTACCTGTATGAGCGTGAGGCAATCCTAGAGTACATTTTGCACCAGAAGAAGGAGATCGCTAGGCAAATGAAGGTGATGGGGATGAGAAAAGGGAGCAGAGGAATGTTGGTGGTTTTAATGCTGAGCTCACAAGCCAAGCCCCACTGGGCTTCTGCCCTAGCTCACGTCTCCCTGGCTGCCTACAGGCCTATGAGAAGCAGCGGGGTGCCCGGCGAGAGGAGCAGAAAGAGCTGCAGCGGGCTGCCCTGAAGGACCAGGTACGGGGCTTCCTGGAGAAGGAGGCTGCCATTGTGAGCCGGCCTCTCAACCCCTTCACGCCAAAGACTGCCTCAGGTAATAATGGCCCAGGTGAGGGGGAATGGTTTTGCAGGTGGGTGGGGGTCCCTCAGGGCCTGTTTCATCCCTAGGTGCAGCATCTGAACCCTTGTCCCCCTTTAGATGATACCCAACCTGGTCCCAGTGCGGGCACCACAGGTAAAGACAAGGACAAAGCGTTGCCCAGCTTCTGGATCCCTTCGCTAACCCCAGAGGCCAAGGCGACCAAGCTGGAGAAGCCGGTGAGCCCCTGCAACAAGTGTTTCTGACCCACTTTGCCAAAGAGGGCCAGGGTCCCCCTTTGTCCTGAGGGTACCCTCCCCCACCTCACAAGGACCCCATTCTCCCTGCACCTGGCTCAGACTTACCTGCTGACCCTGCTGCCTTCCTCCGGTTCTCGCAGTCACGCACCGTGACGTGCCCCATGTCCGGAAAGCCTCTGCGCATGTCAGACCTGACTCCTGTGCATTTCACACCGCTCGACAGTTCTGTGGACCGCGTGGGGCTCATCACACGCAGTGAGCGCTATGTGTGCGCCGTGACCCGCGACAGCCTGAGCAATGCCACGCCTTGTGCAGTGCTGAGGCCTTCGTAAGTCAAGTCACCTTCACCTGGGAGGGGACAACGGGAATCTTTGGGGCCGGGCCAGGCTTAGGGGTGTGGCAGCTCAGGGGCTGGGCCTTTGATCAGGAATCCCCACCCTTCCCCTCACCTCAGTGGAGCCGTAGTCACCCTTGAGTGCGTGGAGAAGCTGATTCGGAAGGACATGGTGGACCCTGTGAATGGGGAGAAACTCACAGACCGTGACATCATCGTGCTGCAGCGGGTGAGCAGGGCAGGGCCCCTTGCGTGTCGTCTTCCCTGTCCCCTCTCCAAAACTCCGCGCCCTCACCCCCTAGACTCCCTCCCCACCTCCCCTGAGATACCGCCCTCCTCTCAGAAGTCCAGGTCCTGCTTCCTCACCTTCCCATACATTCACTCCTACCCCAGGACTCCACCCTCCTCCAGAAGACTCCCCTCCAGGACCCGCCCCTTACCTTTCCATATACGTACTCCTGCCCCAGACTGTCTTTCTCCCAGAAGGTCCGCCCCTTCCAGGCCCCGCCTCCGTCCTTCCTAGCCTTCTTGCTTAGGATATACCCTCACTAGCACCTCTAACCCTCAGTGGGCCTTCACCCTCTACCTTCCCCACTCCCCTAGGGCGGCACGGGCTTCGCAGGCTCCGGAGTAAAGCTGCAGGCGGAGAAGTCGCGGCCAGTGATGCAGGCTTAAGTGCACAGGAGACCAAATAAAAGGGCTTGGAAGCGACTAGCCATGCCTTCATTCGTCTCTGGATCCCTGGGGACGTGTTGGGAGAGGAGGCCCGGCCGCGTAGCCCGTGTTCCGGTGGTGGGCGCGCTAGAATGACTGGAGTTTGAAAGTGTGGGCTAAGAATATTTAATGTCTCACGTTAATAGTAAAATCTGAACTGAACGCCAATACACAATGTTAAAATTGGTTTAAGAGTGGCCAGAGATCCAAGTCTCAGACGCCACTGTAAGAGGGCACCACTTTAAAGGGCTAAATAGTCCCCATTCGCATCCTTTTGAGTTATGCTGAATTTGAAGCTGGTGAGATGTCCGTGACCAACTCCCAGAGTCAAGTGTGATAACACCTAAAGGAAATAAAGTGCTGTGAGAGAGCAACAGGCAGCCAGCCAGTCTAAAGAAGGTGACCAGAATCACTCCCTCTCCCAATACTTGCTTGCTGGAGGCTGAAGAGGAACAGGAAACTGCAAAAGCCTGGAGGCAGCAAAGTATTTTTAAGGCCTGTTTAAGGAACAAAGTGGAGAGGGAGGAGGTGGGAGAGGAGGTCAGAGCCCACGGCCTGGTGGACCTTCCTGGAATTCAGATTTGACTAGGAGAGCAGGGGCAGCCCTTAAAGCTTTGTGTTTAATAAACATTGAATCACAAAAGCATCACTGGGCCGTGTGGAAAACTAGAGCATGTAGTCAAGCAAAGATTTAAAAAATAAACTTAACATTCCTGCTTCTCTGAGGATACCTAGGTCCAATCCTTCCAGGTCTTTCCCTGGGTACGCACACAAGTTTTTCCAACCAAAGTGAGATCTCAGTGCACATAGAATCTTCTCATTTTGGTAAAGGGTCAAAGGGTCTTCTCATCTAAGGACCAGGAAGTGTTCTTGACTGCTGTTTAGTCAAGCCCCTATCTGATGCAGACCCAGTAGTACATCTGACTACAGGAAATGTTTCAGTATGAGGGCCCGTCTTATCATCCTTGTACCCTGGTGAGCCCCCAAATCCAGCATTTTCTCCCCCAGATACTACCAGAGCCTTCCCTGGGTCCCTAAGAGCTCTCACACCTCACTCTTGGGCCCCCAGTCCCTGGAAACTGGCCCACTTACTGCTGACATTCAAGGAGCCTTTACCTTCTGGACATGTCAATCTATGGTCCCCTTGAATTCTTGCCACAGTCCTGGGACAGGGATGCTTACATCCATTTCCCCGAACTGCCCATTGATGCTGAGAAGACACAACCTGCCCAGACTCCCATGGCTCAAGACCCAGAGGTCAGCCACCTCTACCCCGCCCCAGGCTTGATCCTGCCCTTTCCACCATCCTTTGTACATTCTCTCCCCCAGGTATTCCCACACACTCCACAGACCTCTCCACCATTGTACCCAGAATCCTTCAAATCATCACTCCTTCACTAAACACCCGCAATCCTCATCTTCTTTCCTAAATGCCCTCAACCACCCCTGAGTCCTAGTTCAGCCCCTCAAAGAGTCCAATCTTTTTTTTTTTTTTTTTTTTTTTTGGCGGTGGGGTAGCTCCCTGGCTAGGAATTGAACCCAGGCTACGGCATTGAGCGCGCCAAAACCTAGCCACTACACCACCAGGGGACCCCATAAGGAGTCCAATCTTGTTCATATGTGGTATAGACCATCCCCTAACCCCAAAATTCAAGGCTTTCCAACTCACATCTTCATTTCCACAAGAAGCCCAAATCCCATTCTATTCACAGGGCAGGCCTTTTGCGGGAAGGGAGTAGTGTTCTTGCTGCAAGAAATAGGGTTTTTTTTAAAAGGTTTCAAATATAAGAAAAAGAGGCAGCAAGAGTCCTACGCAGGAGAAAGAGGGGCAGGAAGTGGAAACAAATCTGGTCTTTACTCAGCAGAGGTTCCCTAGACACTGGTCTAAAGTTCAGAGCAAGAAGTGAGTGTGCTGGGGCTGATTCTGCGTGGGGTGTTCCTGCTGATGGCACCAGCCTCAACAAGCCCACAGGCAGCACTTTTAGACAATTGCAATTACTTGTTAAGATTTTTAAATGGGAAGATTTATTCTGGAAAAGGGAAAAACATGAACAGGGAGCAAGTCCTTGGTTACCAGGAGAGGAAGTGGGACAGACAGGGAAGGACTGCATAGCATGAGAATTTGGGGAGGGGTGATGGAACTATTCTGTATCTTGATTGGAGTGGTAGTTACATGATATATGCTAATGCCTTCTGTGCAGCATCATTTATAAGAGAAAAGACTAGATACAACCTAAATATCGGTAGAGAACTGGTTAAATAATCTATCTAGGGGAATATTACTCAGCTGTTTAAAAGACAAAGGAAACCATCACAGACTTGAAATACTCTTCAAAATGTCTTTTTAATTACCTTAATGAAAAAAATTAATTAAAAATTTTAAGTCAGAAGATTCTGACTCAAAAAAAGTATTGTTAAGAAAAAAAAGGAGGAGTTCCTTGGTGGTGTAGTGGCTAGGCTTCAGCACTCTCAACACTGTGGCCTGGGTTCGATTCCCAGCCAGGGAACTACCCACATTTAAAAAAAAAAAAAAAGTAATCATCAGGTAGGATAATCCTTACCAGTTCCTCCTTCCGAGGGCAGATTAGAATATGATGATTGGAGTGTGTTTGATTTGTGATTAGCATCTCTGCGTAATCAGGTCTTGCAACACCCTGATTGCTCCTATCTGAGTCTTAAAAAAAAAAAAAGTGGACATACCATGCATGGACAGCTGGGTGAATTTTTACAGGCTGAACAGTCTTAGGGAAGCAATACCCAGCTCAAGTTCAGCCCCCCAGAACCCACCTCAGGTCCATTCTATTCCTTCCCACTAAGGGGGAGCACCAGCCTGACTTCTAATTTCTAGATTAGTTTTGCCTTTTCTCAATTTCCTATAAATGGGATCACATGGTGTGTACTCTGTGTCCAGCTTCTTTTGCTCAGCATAACGTTTGTGACATTCCTCCGTGCCATTGTGGGGCCTTGAGATCAACCCTCCTCATTACTGTGGCTTCCCCTGGGTGAAGGCCTCACCACACACACCTTTGGTGGATGAACACATGGGTTGTTTCCACTTTGGAGCTAGTATAATTAAAACTGCTATAAACCTTATTTTGGTTGATCTTATTTTTATATTTCCATTTGGGAACTACCAGGAATGGAATTGCTGGGACAGACAAAGGCATGTTCAACTCTCAAGAATTTAAGCAGCAGGTCTAATGGGGCTGCAGAAGGAATATGCCTGTCTCATCCTCCTATCCTTCCACCCCTGCTCCCACTCCACAGCAGACTGTTGTAACTCGAGTCAACTCACATCCATCCTCGGGACGCTCCAGGGGACCCTGGGTTCACAGAGTAAATTCTGTCCCTGTACATGTGGGTCTCTGTCTTGTCCCATCAACCTGGGATTGTGAAGACCTGTCCACAGGGGTCTGGATGACCTGACCCTAGTTCCCTATGTGCCTCACCTCCCATCCTCTCCTCATTCATTCCACTACAGCCACGCTGATCCCCTTGCTGATTCTCATACACCAGGTCCACTGCTGCCTCAGGGCTTTTGCACTTGGCTATTCCCTCTGCCTGAACCTGCTCTCCTACCTTATCTCCCCAGGGCTCACTCTCACTCCATTTACAGTGAGGCCTTTCCCAGCCACTGGATAAACAAAGCACTGCCATCACTTGCTATACAGAGGTGGAGCTTTCTGTCTGGCTTGTTCAATTGCTGGGTCCAAGTTGCTAGTTTTACTTTTCATCTCCAGGAACACCTTCAAACCCTGCCAACACCCAAAGCCCCTTCTTCAAATATTTTGTCCTTTCCTTCAGCCCACAGTCCCCCAACTCCCAGAATGTTCCTCTCCCAGTCATAGCCCCCAGTTCCACCCCAAGGTTCCCCGCCCCACCCCCGCCCCCCGAGAAACACAGATGAGGCCCCAGCAAGGATTTTATTGCCTCCCAGGTAGAAAGGAGGTGTCCTGGATGCAGTGCCTGCAGGTGAGTGCTGGGCTGAGGCTGGGCCAGGGATGTTTCCTATCTGTGAGGCTCAGATTTAGAGTTCTGGTGATTAGTCAGGGCTCTTGGAGACTGAGCTTGGGGTGGGTTGGGGGGCATGGGCTGGGAGATTCTGTCAATGAGAAATAGGTGGTCCCTCATCCTCCAAGTCTGTAAGAGCCCCTGGGGTGGGATGGGTAGGGCTGGAAGGGGCAGAATTTGACCCAGTGGCTCTATGAGAGCCTAGGGGCTGTGTCCACATCCTGCAGAGCCAAACATGGAAGAGGGACCTGGCCACCGGAGCCCCTCCTTGGGTCATCCCATGAGGCCACAGGCTGTGGTGGGGCTCACAGCTCATCATGGTGACGCGTCAGGTCCTCACCGTAGTTGGTAGCTTGGCTGCCCACAAACATGTTCCAGTTTCCCAGGATCTCGGCCTTGCTCAGACGCCCATCCTAGAGGGAGGGTCAGAGGTCAGCTGGGATGACACCAGGCCCTCTATGTGAAAGCCCTCTCTGACCCTAAGTGTGGGACTCCAGGTCTCTGTCCCCCTCTCTCTGGGTCCCTCCTCCCTTGGGTCTCTGTTTCCCCCTTCCCCTGCCCCTCTCTCGGTCTCTCTGTTCCTTTCTTTCTCTGGCCAAACCCACGCAGCTCCAGGCCCAGCTCTTGGTCATCACCAGAATGGCATCCTTCCTCCAGCACCTGCCTGCATGGCCCCCATCAGCGCACCTTGTCCATGTCACTCTCATGTAGCAAGTGGTTGGCCTCCACCAGCGGCTGGTCCTGGGCCGGGGGTAGCACCCAGTGGCCAACCTCACTCGCATCCAGCCGCCCATCCTTGTTCAGATCCCGGAAGTCCCGGAACTGCTCCCGCTCCGTCTGCACCCAAGCCGGCTCCTCCTCCCCAGGCTCCTCAGAGTACAGGTCAGCTGAGGTTGGACAAGATGAGGCAACATCAGGGGTCGTTCCGGTGCCAACAGAGTCCATCCCACACTCTAATCCCGCCTCTGACGCTTCAGGATCTTGAGACCCCAGCCAACCTCTTCACTCTGTTTCACCTCAGTTTCTTCTGTTTAAATGGGATTAATAACAAAACCCAACTTACAGGTGATCGTTACCCTACACGTGAAATTGACTTGACTGATGGATTGGTTCATTGAATGACTGAACGATCAATCAATTTGATTGATACCCACATGAAATACCATGCATATTGCGTAGTACATGGCCTGGCACATAGTAGGTGCTCCATATGGAGAGTTAAGTGAAGATGTTTTTGGTGAAGTAACAGGAGATCCTACAAAGCTACACTTGGAACAGCTCACCTCACTTAAGAACCTCCCTGGAGACTGCTGGAGCCTCTCCTTTGTTCCAATTATTGGTAACTGTTTGCACAACTTTGCCCCAGGGGCTGGCTTGGAGCATACTCCACAGATGGATTTCAAAGACATTACAACCTGCAACCTGACAAGGCTTTTTACACCAGACATGAAACCATGATAATTAGCACAGAATGCCTTTCTCCCCACTGGGATCAGGCCAGGGAGCAATGAGGGGTTGTCATCTAGGATGGAGCAGGTATATCAGCCTTCAGGAGCAGTAAACATAGAGCTTCTTCCTTTTTTTTTTTTTTTTTTTAATGGTGCTAAGTCATCATTTCTTATAGGAAATGATGGCACTGGTAAATGGAAGCTAGGTGTGCTTTTTATTTGTGCGTTGTGTGTGTTTAAATATTGTGGTAGAAAAAAGCACACAACATAAAATTCACCATTACCGACATTTGGTACACTCACATTGTGAAACCTCCCATCTAGTTCCAGAACATTTTCGTCATCCCAAAAGGACACCCCTTTCCCATTAAGTGCCACTATCCCTCCTACCCTCAGCCCCTGGCAACCATTAATCTAATTTCTTTCTCTTTCTCTATAGAATTTCCTATTCTGGACATTTCATAAATAGGGAGTCATACAACATTGTGGCCTTTTACTCAGTATGATATTTTCAAGTTTCACCAACATTGTATTAATAGCATGGATTGGTGCTTCATTCCTTTTTATGGACCAATAATATTCCATTGTCTGGATTGAAACCTTTTGTTTATCCATTTATTTATTTATTTATTTATTTATTTTGCTTTTTGGTATGTGGGTAGCTCCCTGACTGGGAATCGAACCCGGGCCGCAGCACTGACAGCGCCAGCGCCGAAGCCTTAAGCCACGACACCACCAGGGAACTCCCTATCCATTTATTTATTGATGAACATTTGTGTTGACTGTAGGTGAGGAGTGTTCTATTACCCACCCCATTTACAGATGAGAAACCTGAGGCTCAGAGAAGGTAAGAACCCCAATGCTGGGAAGTGGCAGGTGGAAACCAGGCAGGCTGGCTCTAGAGCCTGTACCCACTTCTTCCATCTTCCCTGACAACCCCCCACCAGCCTGGGTCAGGGCCCATGATACCCTCTCAGTACACCTCACTCATGCCTTTCTCTGCACCATTCAACAGGTGTGAAAGTATATTTCTGAGGGGATCCTGGAGTACTGACCATGTCTATGTCCCCAGAGTCCCATAGGGACCCGATAGCCTGGGTATTAGGGCAGAAGCCTGGGATTGGCCTGGCTGGACTCAGGTCCTGCTCCACTTGAATAACAGGGATGACCCCAGTCAAGTAGTTATCCCTCTGGACCTCAGCTTCCTTATCTATAAAGTGAAGTAATAATATCCGTCTCATAAAAATGTCCTGCCTACGGGCTTATTCCATAAAACCATTCTATAGAAAAATGTGTTCAAACTTCAAAAACTGGGAGTTCCCTTAAGGCTTCGGCGCTGGCACTGTCAACGCTGCGGCCTGGGTTCGATTCCCAGCCAGAGAACTACCCACATACTACAAAAAAACAAAACAAAAAACAAAACAAAACAAAACAAAACAAAACAAAAAAAAAACTTCAAAAACTTCCATACTTACTAGCTTTCCCCTCAACTAATTCCTTTGCCCCTTGAGGGCAAGGGCTGAGAGGCAGGGCCACAGGGATATTCTTAAAGGTATTCCAACATTACAACATTCCAAGTAAACAAGAGACATTTATACTTCGCTGTGTAAATGAAGGTTCAAAACAAGCTCTTTGACTTCCCAACTGAAGCAAATAAATGCAGCCCCTAAGCCCTGATTCTGTAGAACTCCAGACCCTTCCAGAAAGGGACTTTGTCTGTGACAGTCTCAGCCTTACATGTAGTAAGTGCTCAATAAATGTCCTGGTCCTGGTACACAGTAGGTGCTTGACAATTTTTTTTTTCAGTCTAGCACACAAAAAGCACTTGATGAATGTTTCCTGGGCCTGACCCATAGTAGGTGTTTAATAAAGATTTGCTGGGCCTGATATACAGTGATAAATTCTTTGGGGACCTGGTACATTAAGTGCTCAAGAAATGTTTGGTGAATGCATTTATAAACTCAAGCAGTACCCCGACTCACTTCAGAGGGCCTTTGCTCTCTTACAGGTGGTAATGCATTGGACTGCCACCTGGATTCAGGAGGGGACAGGCATCCTTGGGAAGGAATTCAGGTCCCACTTACCAATGTACTCGTCCACTTGGATGTAACCATCCTTGTTCTTGTCCAGATCCTCCATGGTTTCCTGGGGAGAAAGAGGCATTGGGGATGGCTCTCGATGAGGGGCTGGACTCCAGGGGTCAGGATGTGAGGCTCTCTCAAGGGATCTCATTTTGGGGTAGCTATAGGGCCAGGCATTGGAACAGTCTCAACAGGGTGTAACTGTCCCCAGAGGTATGTGGGAAATATGGGGGCTTTCTAGGATGTCATAATGATGTGGGCCCTACCTATACTTAGTGGGTGGGAGCCAAGAAATCCCGATGTCCTGATGGTTTCACACAAGGAGACCGCTAAACATCCCTAACAACTTTCTCATGCCCCAACCCACATTTTCCAAGGGCAAAAGTCTCTTTTCCTTTAAAAAGCAGAGCTTATTTCCTAACTCCATTTTACATATAAGCATGACATACTTGGTGGACCATTTTGACACACTCAATAATACCTCTGCTCTTTGTTTTTTCCTTCATTTCCTGAGCAAACAGATTGCATTTCCCACTTTTATATTCAAACTCATTCATTGTAAGATTGTGCAGGTGTCTGACCCTCCACCATGTCTTCTAGCAAAGTCAAGCTCCAACATGTTAGAGCTGACAGATAAAATACAGGATGCTCAATTACATTTGACTTTCAGATGAACAACAAATAATTCTTTTTTTTTTTTTTTTTTTTTTTGCTTTTTGGTATGTGGGTAGCTCCCTGACTGGGAATCGAACCCAGGCCGCAGCACTGACAGCGCCAGCGCCGAAGCCTTAAGCCACTACACCATCAGGGAACTCCCCAAATAATTCTTTAATGTAAGTCTGTCCCACACAATATTTGGGACGTAGTTATAGTACAGGACACTGAGTTACATTTGAGTTTCAGATAATTTTTTTTAGTATAAGTATGTCCCAAATATTGTGTGGAAATACTTATACTAATCCTAAATATTGTGTGAAGCATACTTATATTAATCTCAAATAGTATGTGGGATATACTTAAAGAATTATTTGTTGTTTATATTATTTGTTGTTATAAATACAAGTGTAATTGAATATCCTTTATTATTTGTTAAATCTGGTAACTCTACAATACTTACACATTGAAATTCCTGTTACTTATTATAAGTGACTTTCCTTTAGTTCCTCCTTTATAGTACAGTTTGGGCTAATATTCATGTTTTGAAATCCTGAGTGTGGGGAGGTTATGCTCACTATCCATACATGGGAGAGATGACAGCAGAGTTTAGACTATGGCTGGACAACTTTTTCAATAAAGTACCAGGTAGTAAATATTTCTGGCTTTGTGTGCTGTGCAGTCTGTTGAAATGACTCAACTCTGCAGTTGTGCAGCTGTGTTACAATAAAACTTTATTTGCAAAAGCAAGTTGTGGGCTGGATTTGGTGGCAGGTTCTATAATAATTTGCTGACCCTGGTTTAGACCATGTATTCAACTGCCTGGTTTTGAATCCAGGCTGTGCCTCTTCTCATCTGGGTGATCTTGGGCAAGTCACTTCACCTCTCTGTGCCTAGGTGTTCTTATCTATAAAATGGAGAGGACAGACCACCCCCATAGGGTTGCCATGACAATTAAATAGAAGTAATGCAGGTAAAGGATGTTGGGCCTTGAAGGAGTCTAGGGTGTTTGAGAAAACTTGGTTAATGACATCTCTCCTCTGATCCCTGTTGATCCAGTGATTCCTCTCCTAGAAGTTTTATCTTGTAGCTATATTGACAAGAATGTATGAAGTAACGCAATGAGTATTTACCTCAGGCCAATTTTACAGTTTTATGTGTATGAACTCATCTAGTCCTTATAACCACCCTGATGTAGGGATTATTATCAGTACCATCATTTTACAGATGAGGAAATTCTGGTACAAAGAGGTTAAATAACTTGCCCAAGGTCACACAGCCAGGAAACTGCATGGCTTGGGTTTGAACCCAGGCCTTCTGTCCTCAGAGCCCTTGATCCTAACAGCCTTGCCATAGACCCTCAAAGCAGCTTTAGAGTTACCTGTGGGGTTGGTTACCTGTAGGGACAGGACTGTGGGGGGTCAGAGTGGAGAACAGAGAAGGGAAGAAGATTGTTCACCTTTTTTGTATCTTTTGAGTGTTTAACCACACCAATTTGTTACCTATTTAAAAAATACATATATTTGGGGGTTCCCTGGTGGTGTAGTAGCTAGGCTTTGGTGCTCTCAACACCGCAGCCTGGGTTCGATTCTCAGCCAGGGAACCCCCCCCCCCAAAAAAAAAATACATATAATTACTTTTTTTTTAACATTTTAAAAATATTTTGTAAAAAGTTAGGCATTGTAGAAGTGGGTATAAATCCTTCCACCAAGAGTGACACTGGGGGGTCAGGAGACATTGCCCTCCATGGATCTGTGTTTGTGGCATGGGTTCCCTGGGGAAGGTGCTGGAGAACCAGGTGACTAGAACCCCCAAGGTCAGCGCTGGGAGTCTGGCCCTTACTCACAGCAACCACGATGTCCCGCATATGTGGGAACTCCTCAGGGTGCAAGAAGGCCGTCAGCTCCTCCCGAGTGGCCATCGAGTCCCCATCCTGGTCAGCCACGCGGAAACGTCTCTCATCCCTAGCCAGCATCTTCCTGTAGGTCTCTGAATCCTCCACATCGTGAAATTCTTCACCTGGAAAAGGAGAGTCCTCAGTGAGATGTACTTTCATGGAGGGAACACCAGGCAGGTTGAGGAAAAAGACAGAGATCTAACTCAGGGGAGTCAGGGCAGGAAGACCTCCACCGAATTAATCATACATAATATATATTTATTATTTTTATATATGTGCTACCTTACAGTGAGAACTTATTATATGCTATGCTCTTTACCTACAATATTGTATTTGACCCTCACAAAAAGCAAGTAGTGAGTTCTTTTGTTTATTCTCACTTTATGAAGAAGAAACTGACTCCCAGAGAGGAAATAACTTGCCCAAGGTCATATAGCCAGAAATGGTGGACACTGGCCATTGGGCCCCCAAGTCACACTCTGATGCAGTAGGTTATACTGCCTCAGTCTGCTGGACAGAGAAGGGAAGGGCATTTTCAACAGAGGGAACAGTATGTACAGAGAACAGTGGAGATTTGAAGAATGTGGTGAGTTCAGGAAAACAGCAGAAGGCCAATTTGGCTGTGGCAGAAAATCCAGAAAAACCAAACAGGAGATGTGGGCCATGCTGGGCTAAGGAGCTGGGACTCTCTTTTGGGGAGTCATGAGTGTCTGTGGGCAGAGGAGGGTCAGGGTCAGCTCTGAGTGTGGAAAGACCTCTCCTGGGATTATATAAGGAACAGTCTGGGGTGAAGATACAGTAGGAAGAGAACGAGAGCTGTGGGGGACTCAGGGCTGAGGCATGGGGACAGGCAGGAGGGAACCCAGGGAAACAAGGAGCAGGGTAAATGGCTTTAGGGTTCTCAGGATGAGAGTTCAGGGATCAGGATGACAGACATGGAAGGTAGATGCCTCTGGTCAAGGATCTGAAGTCTCCCCTCACCCCCGTCCCAAGGTGATTGAGGTCATGGATGCTAGAACCAGAAGCCAGAGATCAGAGATTGGGAATTTAAGGGTGAAAGGGTGCTGGAAGTGGGTAGAGCCTCATCAAGGACCAGAGGTCAAAGGTCAAGATTTCTGGCTAACAGACTAAAGGTTTTCAGGATTTAGGGGTCAAAAGGTCAGGGTCAAGGTGTGTGTGAGGAGCAGGGGTTGGGGTCTCGCCTCATACCGGGCGTGTAGTAGCCATAGGTGGCGTTGCGCAGCTCCTCCCAACCCACACGCCCGTCGCGGTCCGTGTCGTATGTGTCCCAGGCCGCGCTCACCGAGTCCTGTATGTGTCGCTGCTGCGTGTGCGCAATCCAGGAGCGGAGCTCAGCTAGCGACACCCAGCCGTCCCCGTCCCCAGCGCGGTCCATGCGGTCCACGATGCGCCTACAGGACAGGGCGGGGCACACATAAATTTCGGACACACAGACGCGAGGGTCCTGCCTTCGTCCATGTTCTGCTTCTCAAGAAGCGCCAAGACCCCATTGGGGAACACCCCCATATAGGGCTGAAAATGAAGTTACGAACTGCCCACAACCTGGGGGAGGTGCCTGTGACTCGGGGACCACGCCTACCACAGGACTCCTCCCCCTGAGCCCAGGCTCCAGGTCCAGAGACAATCACGCCCATCCCGAAACCCAGTGGGCCTACGGCTGGTGCTGTGGTCCAAGACATGCCCAGGTGGAGGAAGGATCCAGAGCCATACCCTCCGCTCTGTCCCCGCCCCCCGCCCCTGCACTTGCTACATGTGGACTCCTGTCCCAAAACTCCCTTCTGAACTAGGACAGCCACAGCCATACAGCCCGCCTACATGCCCTCTCCCCTGGCGTTGCCAGTCCTAGGATCCTTCCTTCTAATCACGCCTCCTGCTCCGCCTCCTCCCTAGATACACCAGTCAATTTCAGGCCATTTTCCCTACAGTCCTCCCCGACGCTGCATCCCATCCCCTACATTTTCCCAGTCTGGCCCTACCCTAGGACCATCACCAGCAACCCCGAGGGTTCGGTCTCCACCACTACCCTTCCTGTGCTCCGGTAGATCCTGTGAACACCCCCCTCCCCGAATTCCCCCCCACCCAGTCTCAGTCAAGCCCCAGGAGACACCACCTCACACCCCTTTTCTCGGCTGTGCCTGTTGGCTGGCAGGTCCCCTCCTCCCCTGACCACACCCCGCCACCAGCATGCATCCTCACCTCCTACAATGGCTATCAGAGCACTCAAGGAGCCTTCCTTTCTGTCACTCTTCCTAAGCTCCTGTGACCCAGTCCCCAGAGTAGAATACAAGTAGGCCCTTCATACCCCTCCCGTGCAAGGCAGTCTCTACTGTGATTGGTCAAGGGCCGGCTTTGACCCCAGGACTGACATCATACGAGTTGTTAAGAGCAAGAGTGGGCTCCATAGCCAGATATTTTAGGTTCAAATACCACAGCCTCCTCTTACTGGCTGTGTGACTGTGGGCAAGTCACTTAACTGCTCTGTGCCTCAGTTTCCCCATTCTGTAAAATGGAGATAAATAATAGAAACTACTTCACAGTATGGTTGTGGGACATACAGTAGTTAACCCTGAAAAGCACTTAAAACCGTGACTGGCATTGCAGTAAGTGCTATGCCAAGTGTGTTAGCCTGTCCCTCCCTGCCTTTCCTCCCTCATCCTTCCTTTATCCAACCACATGCATGCACAATCTCCCAGCCAGAGAAGTGGCCACCACTGCTGTCTCCACCTTGATTCAGCCACCATCATCTCTTGTCTCCCACCTGGACTATGGCAGTAGCTTTGGCTCACTGCTTCTTGCTTCCTATAGAGTCTACTCCTCAAATGACAACCAGAGGGATTCTATTAAAATCTAAGTCAGCTTGCGTCCTCCCTCTTCTCAGAGCCCTCTCATGGCTCTTATGTCACTCAGAGAAAAGCTTAAATCTTCACTGTGGCCCAAAAGGCCCTGCACAACATTTTTGTTCCATCACCTCCCACCCTCTCCCAACTGGATTCCAACCACATTGGCATCACAGTTCCTCAAATACACCAGGCCTACTCCTGCCTCAGGACCTTTGCACTTACACTTCCCTCTGCCTGGAATGCATATACCACATGGCTCAAATACTACCTTCTCCCTGAGGCCTCCCTTGAACTCCCTGTTTTAAATTACAACCCAAAATCATCCAAATCCCATCTCTGTCCTACCCCAAACGGGCTTGGCTTTCCTCTGGGCTGAGCTGGTCGAATTCCTTGGCCACTTCTCGTCCCAGGAAAGCCTCATGGTCGTACTGGAAGTTTCCGTGGGCATCATCATGATGGGCTTCGCTCAATGGGGCGGGCTGGTGCACCCTCCCCTGGCCATGAGGACCAGCGTCAGGAGATGGCTTCCCCTGGGCCCTGGGCCTGAGCAGCAGCAGCAGCAGCAGCAATGATAGTCGCCACATCATCAGTCCCTGGGGAGTGGCGGAGGCTAGGAATCAGGGGTCACAGGGAAAAGGACAGAGGCAGGACAGGAGGGGTTGGGGAGACCTAGAACAGGACAGGGAGATGGTAGCTGGCTACAAAGTATTGAGCTCAAGAAAGATCACGATTGGGGAAAAGGGACCCAGGTTCTTAGAGATAAAACTAGCTGTGGGGACGTAATCTTCTGAGGGTGTTCTAGAGGGGGCCCAAAGCTGCAAGTGGGGGGTGGGGGGGAATGATATTCAAGCAGGAGACGTGGCGCACTTCCCACGCAGTGCCGGGCGGGGTGGTGGCCAGGGAGAAATCATGCAGGCTCCCCCGCGTCGTTTCCAGCCTGGACCCTAATTCTTGGCCCGAGTGGACCCGAATCGTCCTCCCTGGTCCAGCCACCCGCCCCCGTCTCTCATTACCGAGTTATCCATTCTCATTTCGTTCTCCACGCTTGGCTCTCAGTTCTCCAAAAAGATGCCCAATTTGGCGGTTCTCCAGCCAGGCCCCGCCTCCGGCAACGCAGTAGCCCCGCCCTCCTGCCAATGAGCGCTCAGGAGGATCCTACCACGGGGCGGAGCTGATGAAAGTCGTGGGCGGAGGGCTTGTGGGCGACCCTCGCCACGTCCACAGAGGAAAATGCAGCCGGGTGGTTCGACCCTGCCCCTTACCAGAGGAGTGGTGGATGATGCCGGAGCGATGACGCCGGGGAGAACTACAACTCCCGGCAGGCGTTAGGGCGCCCTGCCCGACAACTGCCAGTTGTTCTAACCCCAAAGCCTCATGGGAGATGCATTTTTATCTTTCCCTTTGTCAGCATGGTTTAAAAAAGAAGGGAATCCAGGGGCAGAGGAGGCATCCGCTTCTCTGATAAGGGAAACAATTCTTCTCTTTGGCTCCATCAAAAAGTCAGGTCAGACTCCAGCCAAGAATTCCTCAAAATGCCTGGCACAGTGCAGGCATTCAGTAAGTATTTGTGAAATTTATAAATAAAAAATACATAATTTAGTATATAAAATTGGCAGATTCCACCATGGCAACATATTAGCCTCAGGGGAAATTTGAAACCCAGGGTTTACACCATTTATTTACTTCCCCCACCCCATTTCCTTACCTCCCCCACTGAAAAAGTTGAAATGATGAGAACACAATGATTCAGGCCCAAATTCATGTTATATGTGGAGGTGGAAAAGAGCCATATATATCAGGAGGGGAGACTGAGGCAGATCACAGGAGAAATCCAGAGGGAGGACATCGGGCTCAGGACTGTTTCTGGAGGCTCAGAAATACCAGAGTTCCAGGAGGTCTCACAGTACAAAAGGGACCTGACTACATTAGCTGGTAGCAGCCAGGATGGGGGACAATCACACAGATGCTGAGAATGCTTCTATATCCTAAGAGTCAGCATCCTTGGACAGGCCAGGAGTGGGCAGGAGGGCCCCTCCATCATCCACACTGCGAGAGACCCAAGGACCTGAGGAAAGAAAGGGGAAAGTGGAGAGGTCATCAGAATCTCTGAAATCCTCTGGGTCTCTGCCCCGCTTCCCTGCCATGTGTGTGTGTCTGTCTGTCTGAGTCTCTGTCCTATTCTATGGGTTTCTATCTCCCTCCAAGTCTTTGTTTACCCACTCCAGCTCTTTGTCCCCACCTCTCTCTATCCCTTTCTGTCTAGATCTCTGCCCCCCACCCTTTTGGGGACTCCATCAGTCTCTCTGAGTCTCTTCCCTCCTCTCCATACCTGGCACCCCATTTCGCATCCTCCTCCATAGCAGAGCTCCTCCTCCTGCAGCCACTGCCATGAGCAATAAGAAGCCGATGACAATTCCAACCACTGACACTGAGGACTTGGGTGGTGATTCTGTAGCCAGAGAAATGCTATGAGATGCTGAATGGACCTTCTGCTCCATCTGAGCCAAGACGGGGGACTGGGAGTTCTCAGTCCCTCCCAACCTCAGAGATCCTAGCACCAAGTTTTGGGGAATGAGTGTGGGCAGAGGAAAGGCTAATCAGTTGGTGTTCTGGGTCTGGGCAGAACACCCCCAAGTTGGATAGACGATAGACAGCCATAGCAAAAGCAGTCTCAGTCACACTAGCCAAGGGACCTGTAACAGCAGCATAGGTGGTACTAGAACTCAGAAAGGAGGGATAGGCACAGAGCAGTAGAAGGACAGACTCGAAGCAGCAAATGGTCAGTCTTGGTGAGGACTGGCAGCAGCAGAATAGAAGGTGGTCAGACTTAAGGAGGACTGTCCATAGTGGTTAACAGGTGGCCAGACTCAAAGAGGCCAGTAGTAGTAGCATAGAAGGCAAGGGATGATAAACAACACAGGACTGAAGGCTTTTTAAGAACTGGCAGTAGCGGGGCCCAAGGCGGTTAGACTCAAGGAGGACTGGTGGCAGTGGGGTGGAAGATGGTCAGACTCAGGAAGGATTGCTACAGCAGAGGGACAAAAGGCAACCAGAAATAGGGAGAATCTTTATCCAGTGGGAACTCACCCAGCTCCACAGTGACAGGCTTTGTCAGACCTGCGTGTTGTACCAGGCAGCGGTAGTGGTGCTCGTCACCACTTTTGACTGTTAGTGATGACCAGGCGTAGAAAGAGCCATCGCCATTGGGGCCAAGGCTGCCCTCACCGGAGCCAACTGCCAGCCCATTCCTCAGGAATCGCAGTTGCAACTCGGGTGGATAGAAGGAGAAGGCACTGCAGGTGAGCACAGAAAAGCCAGGGCTGCCTGGTCGGGCCTTCAGGCGCATGGAGGGTGGCTCTGCAGACAAACAGGCAGACAGGCCTAAGTCCCAACCCCATGAACCCCCAGGGCCAGTCCCAGTGTAGAGCTAGCCAGGGACACAGAGAGCCCTCCATCCCTTCCACTCTATCCAGCAGGCCCCGCCATGTGCCCTGCACTATGCTGAGCCTGGAGATTATTATGGTGGTAAAGGGAGAAGGACTTTCTCAAGGGGGCAGAGATCCAACCTAACCACCATGAGGGTATCCATTCTCTCATCCATTCTTTCCTCCAGTTGACGTGTACTGAGCATCTATCATGTCCCAGGCACTTCTCCTAGTGCCTAGGAAACAAACACTGGGAACAAAGCAGTGAACAAGATAGACAAAAGTCCCTTTTCCTCATGGAGCTTATATTAATAAGGGGAGAGAGATAAATATTTGTGTATAAATAAATGAAAGGGAAACAGATCCTTAAAGTGCAATGATGAGGGAAAATAAGACAGGCTCTACAGTCATTAAAAATATAGTAATAGGGAGCTCCCTGATGGTGTAGTGGCTTAAGGCTTTGGCGTTGGCGCTGTCAGCGCTGAGGTCTGGGTTCGATTCCCAGTCAGGGAGCTACCCACATAACCAAAAAGCAAAAAAAAAAAACCAAAAAAACAAAAACAAACAAACAAAAAAGTATAGTAATAGGGGGAGTTCCCTGGTGGTGTTGTGGCTTAAGGCTTCGGTGCTGGCGCTGTCAACACTGCGGCCTGGGTTCGATTCCCAGCCAGGAGCCACCCACATACCAAAAAAAAAAAAATTATATATATATATATATTACACACACACACACAGATATAGTAATAACTTACATTTATCTGGCATCTACCAATCCCCATGGGTGTCGGTTAACTAAGAGTCTACAGTACTACTCTTACGCAAATTCTTCCAGGGAAAAGAAAAAGAAGAAACCATTCCCAACACTTTTTATGAAGTCAGAGTAACATTAATAACAAAAACTCACAAGGATATAACAAGACATGGAATTTAATTTTTAATCTACTTTCATGAAAGGACTCAAAATCCCTAAACAAAGTATTAGCAAGTACAATCAATTTACATTACGATCAAGTAAAGTTTGTTCCAGGAATGCAAGCTTGATTTAACATTGAAAATCAGTTAGGGGTTCCCTGGTGGTGTAGTGGCTAGGCTTTGGTGCTCTCAATGCTGTTGGCCTGGATTTGATTCCCAGCCAGGGAACTACCCTCCCCCCACAAAAAAAGAAAAAAAAAAAGAAAATCAGTTAATATAATCCACCCAGTTAGAATAAAAGGAAAAAAAGTAAATAACCATTTGTTAAAATTCAGCACCACTCAAAATAAAATAAAATAAAATAAACAAAAAAATTCTTAGCAAACTAGAAGTTGACAGGAAACTTCCTTAATTTGAAAATGAAAATCAACCAAAAAACTCTGACTAACATAATACTTAATAGTAAAACATTGAAAGCTTTCCCCATCAGTTTGGAATACAAATGTTCATTATCACCATTCTATTCAACATTGTATTGGGGATCCTAGACAGTACAATAAGATAAAAAAGAAAAAAGTATGAAAATTAGAAAATAAAATAAGTAAAACATGTCAAAGATGACACGATCCAAAACAATCTATAAAAATATTAACAAAAATAAGTGAATTCAGCAAAATTCCTGGATACAAGAGAAATACACAAACATCAATAGCATTTCTATAAATTAGCTACAAACAATTAGAAAATAAAATTTTTAGAATTACCAGTTAGAGAAGTATCAAAAAATATCTAATGTTAAGGAATAAATCTAACCAAAAAGGTGCAAGACTGCTACATAAAAAATTACAAACTGTTACTGAGATAAGTTAAAAGGCATCTAAACAAGTAAAGGGGGAGTTCCCTGATGGTGTAGTGGCTTAAGGCTTCGACGTTGGCGCTGTCGGCGCTGTGGCCTGGGTTCGATTCCCAGTCAGGGAGCTACCCATATACCAAAAAGCAAAAAAAAAAAAAAAAAAAAAAAAAAAAAAAAAAAAAAAAAAAAAAAAAAAAAAAAAAAAAAAAAAAAAAAAAAAAAAAAAAAAAAAAAAAAACAAGTAAAGGGATATACTGTATTCATGGGTTAGAAGCCTTAAAATTGTTAAAATGTCAATTCCCTACATTGATCTATAGATACAATTTAATTACTATCAAAATCCCAACAGGATTTTTTTTTTTTTTTTGGCAGAAATTGACAAGAGTGATGTATACAGAAATGCAAATGACATAGAATAATGTCATCAAGATAATAAAGTTGGAGAACTTAATTACTAGATATCAAAACTTTCTACAAAATTACATTAATCAAGACAGTGAGGTACTGGCTCAATTTCAGTCCAACAGATCAGTGGAACAGAAGAGAGTGTCAAGAAGTAGATCAACACTTAATTTAGGAAAAAGACTCCATTGTAATTCAGTGGAGGAGAGGGGATGATGGTCTTGTAACAAATGATACTGGGTCAACTGGGTATCCATGAGAGACACATGAACCCTGACCCCTTTCTTCACAGCCTTACATGCAATTAACTCAAGATGGATCATATAGCTAAAAATGGAAGCTATTTATCAATCAAGGTTCTAGAAGACATAAGAGAATACCTTCATAACTTTGGGAGAGGAAAGCTTTCTAAAAAGAACATACAAAAGAACTATAGAATAAAAGATTGATAAATTGATCTTCCTAAAAATTAAGAATGTTCATCAGAAGTTTTCATTAAGAGACTACAAAGACAAGCTGCAGACTGGATGAAGTTATTTTCAATATTAACCATCTGCCATATCCAAAGGACTCATATCCAGAATATATGAAGAACTCTAATAAGAAGAAAAGACAAAAGTTCTGATTTAAAAATAGGAAAGGACTCAAAAAGCAACTCCGAAAGAGTGGACACCCAACTGGCCAATAATATAAAAAAGTACTCAACATGGCAAGTCATCAAAACATTTATCTGATTTTCATTTATCATCAGATAAAAGAAAAATGAAATCACAATATACCACTACATGCCCACAAGAATGGTTAAAATTAAAAATAGTACCAAATTCTAGCAAGCCTGTGGAGGAATGGAATTCATATACACAGCTGGTGGGAGTATAAATTTGTTCAACCACTTTGAAAAAATGTTTAGTACTACCTATTAAAGCTAATCCTATGCCTACACTATGACACAACAATTCCATTCATGGGTATTTAATCAAAACATAGGAAAATACAGATTCATCAAAAGACACGTACAAGAATGTTCATAGCAGCATTATTCATAATAACCCCAATCTGCAAATAAGCCATTCATTGATAAACTGTGGTATGAACCATGCAATGAAATATTACTCAGCAATAAAATGAATGAACTACTGATAGACACAACACTAGAGTCTCATGACACAAGCTTGAGTGAAAGAAGCCAGACACAAACAAGTCCAGGTTCATAGTTGTATGATGCTCAAAATCAGGCAACACTATCATGATAGAAGTCAGGTTAGTTGTTGGAGGGTATGGAATGGGAGGGGACCCAAGGAAGTTTCCTGGGGTGTTGGAAATGTTCTAGACCTTAATCCATAGAGCAGGTACATGGGCACATATAAAAATTAATCAAGCTATGTACTTTAGGTAGGTAAGGTACACTTCAATAAAAAATTAGAAATACTATAATGATGGAATGGATAAAACAGTGGCATGAAAGACAATAATGACAGTGGGATGGGGGCACACTTTAGCTAGGGTAGTCACAGAGGGCCCTGCTGAAAAGCTGACACTCAAGATCAAAACTAAAGCATGAAAGGAACCCAATCATGACAGGGTCCCGAGGAAGAGAATCACAAGAACGGAGAATAGCAGGTGCAAAGGTCCTGAGTGGGGAAAGAATCAGACATGTTGGAGAACAGGGAGAAGGCCACTGGCACAGAGATGTTGTGAAATTACAGTGACGGAAAGCAGCCAGACCATGCAGGGCTTGTGGGCCACAGAGTAGAGTTTGGATTTTATTCTAAGACTAATGGGAAGTTACTTGGGTGGTTTCAAGCGATGGTGGGATGGGAGCTTTACATTTCACAACATTCCTCTGACTGCCAGGTAGATGATGGTCTGTATTGAGGGTAGAGATGGAAGCTGGGATTGCAACATGGGGGACACTGAGGACAAAAGAACTCTAATTCCAGCCCTTGAGAATTCCCCAGACATGTGCATCATTACAGCTCAGAGTGACATCTGCTGTAACAGATCAGACAAGGCATTGTGGGAGCCCCAAAGAAGCAAGCAAAAGGCCAGAGGAATCTCCCTGGCTGTAACATCAGTAGAATTGGAAGGAGAATGGCAGAGGTGAAGAAATGGGAGGGTTGGCATGAGCTCAAGGAAGTCCAGGTGGTTTCCCTCTGGCTGAGTGGGGCAGGTGGACAATGTGAGGCTGAGGAGAGGGGCAGAGGCCATGCCTCACAGGGCCTCAATGCCAGGCTCAGAGGCTTGAGCTGTGTTCTGAGGGCTCTGGGAGGGTTGTGTGCAGGAGAGGGGGAGGATCAGTTCTAGGGGTAGAAAGACCCTCTGGGACATGTTGAAGATGAGCTGCAGGGTGGAGACTGGAGGCCAGGAGGCCAAGGAGGAGGCTGGGGGAAAGGATTAGATCTGAGGTGGGGTCGTGGGGACTGAGATCCATGGGGATCACCCAGATCAGAGATTTTTCAGGAGGTTGCTTACCCTTCCACTCCAGGTTTCCACGGCCCCTCTCTAGATGGCCCAACAGGCGCTGGGGGCAGGAGTACAGCAGAAAGGTCTTCTCCTTGTTGACGGTCTCAGCATGCTGCATCCACTTGTCACTGATGGTCTTGACCTCAGGCCAGTCTCCAATCCAGGTACCCTCCTTGGGATCGAACTGCATAAACTCCTCACCATTGAGGGCAAACTTGGCCACAGGCACTGAGACGTTGTCAGGGCCCAACTCACAGCCCAGCAGGCCCTGCAGGGTGTAGGAAGCTGGGGTACCCACACATGGGTGAGCAGGTACCAGGAGCAGGGGCCTGACCTCCTCATCCCTCAGACCCGGGAGTCCAAATCTTACCTCCTCCCGTTAAGACTGTGAGAGCTTCAAGGAAGAGCTTCTCCTTGTTCCTCAGATCTGTTGTCTCCTTCTCCCAATACCAAGACACCTGGTTTTCCCAAACCCAAGCCCCACATGGTTCAGCCTGGGCCCGCAGGTTATTGTAGCTCAGGTACTGCTGTGGACCCAGCCAGCCTGATACCCAGAACGCAGGAGTCTCCGGGGCAGGAGAGGACACGGAGGTGAAGTGGTACAGGAGGGAGCGATGGCTGTCTGCTGGCGAGAGACAAGAGGTGAATGGAGCAGATGGAGGTTTGGGACCTAGACTGGTAGAAAGGCAGACACACGAAGAGGGCAGACCCTGTGAGAGGTGGGCAGACTCAGAGATAGGGTGACAGAGACTCAAGCGAGAGCGACGGGGACGTGGAGACAGAGAGTGTGGGCCCACACACGCCGAACAAAGAAGGAGAAAAATCATAAACCAAGCGAAATGAGGGGAAGGAGGAAGTACTGGTTCAAGGGAAACCTCAGATTTTGCTTCGTCTGCTCCTTTCCAGGCCTTCCAGGCCGGCGGCACCTCCCTCCGCCCCAGCATTCTCGGCCGAATGCCCAGCACCTCTCACCTGCTCGCAGTGTCCCAGGCAGGAGGAACAGCAGGAGACAGAACCCCCAGGACTGAGGCCGGGGGACCCGCATTCTGAGAGGGAGACCTGGGGTGGGAGGAGGTGCGTGACTCCTCCGGACCCCCGTCCCGCCCCTTCCTCCCCCAGCTCCGCTGGGCTCGGTCCCCCACGCGGCGCCTGCAGCTGTGGGTTCGGGGCTCCCAGGAGAGTGACAACATTGCCCTATGCTTCAATGAACTTTCACCTCTTAATTTGATCGGTGGTGGTTAATTAATTACAGAGCCTAGATAGGCCGAAATTTCATTCTGAGCTTATTCCCGCCTCTGCCTCCTCCCTCAGACCCCGGAGTCCAGGCCCCCAGCCCCTTCGGTGTCCAGGCCCCCAGCCCCTCCTCCCTCAGACCCAGGAATTCGAGCCCTAGCCCTTCCTCCCTCGGCCCCAAGAGTATGGGCCCCAGCTCCTCCTCCCTCGAACCCTCCTCCTTCGGCCCCAGGAACCCCGACCCCAGCCCGTCCTCCCATGGCCCCGGCCCCAGCTCTGCTCACGGCAGCCAAGATCCCTTCCCGCCTGCAGCCCCAGCTGACTCCGGTGACTGGAGACCCCAGTTCCTCTCTCACATCCTGTCCGGAGACTGCTCCCCGACTCCGGGAATATCCAACCCCGCCCCCCAGCTGCAGGGCACACCCCAGGCCTGGGGCCCACACTCTCGAGTGTTTATCTCGGCCTCTCTTGAAACTTTCGTCCTTTTCTTTTTTGTCTCTTTCTCTGTTGCTCCCTGTTTGTTTTCATTTTAAGTGTATCAGCCAGCCAGCGAATTCATGACAAAGTTGGGAACAGAACTCAACACTATCGGAGTTCAAAATTCGGAGGTCTCTGTGGGTCCCCTTCTTACCTCATTTACCCTCCAGGCCTTTACTTGCTGGTTGCTACAAAGAAAGGTCTCCAAATCCTTCTGTATTTCCTCTTTGGAACCCCTCCCCTAGGTGTTGCCTTAAAGTGCCCCTGCAGTTCCTTTTTTTTTTTTTTTTTTTGAACAAAATATTTTATTCGTAAAATAAAAGCTTTGTATAAAAGCATTACAGATCCAATCTCTAGAAGTCAAGTTATGCATCATACACTGAATGGGATAGCAACAGGCTGTTGGTGCAAAGCAAAATAGACAGAGATTCCACCTCTACCAAATAATTTGATGAATGCAAAACAAAGACTTTTATACAAATATTATGATTTAATGAATACACATAAAGCTTTGTATAGTAAAAATTAATAAAATAAGATGGAAGGGGAGAGAACATGTAAAATCTATCCAGAAACTTAAAGGACTAACAAACTGGAAAGTCACTCATTTCCAAAAAGGCACTTCTCATGGTTCTAAAAAGTGCTTCAAACCTGAACACAAACCCTGTGCCTAGCTTATAATTTCTTCATGAAAGCAAAAACAGCAAAGAGCTGTAGGCTATACTAGTACCTTTTTTCCATGCAAAATGAACTAGAATTTATTTGAAATATCTTACATTATGAACTGAAGTAAACTTGGCAAACTATCATTGTACTGAAGTTTTATACCATGAATGCAAATCAGCCTATTTCTGAAGTCTCACCATTCTCATTCCCTAGGATGTCTTTTCCACAACGACCTCTAGGATAGCATTGCCAACAAACCTGTGAGTCATGAACCCCTGTAGTTCTTTAATATCTTCTGCTATAACCTCCACAGCACAGAGTCCCAATAAACTCTTTTATATGAGAAACTTAAGCATTATTGGACTTTGGTATCGCAGGGGGTCCTGGAACTATTTCCCCCACAGATACCAAGGCATGCCAATGTACTACTATCAGGCTTAGAGTTCCCCTCTAGTCTCCCACCCCCAGCCCACATTCCTGCTATAATGCTTCCATTCTTTTGTTTTATTGTAAAATGCACAAAACACAAGAGTTACCACTTAATGACGTTTAATGCATTCACAATATTGTGAGCCATCACCATTGTCTAGTTCCAGAACTTCACTCCAAAAGGAAAACCTGTACCCATGAAGCAGCCCCTCCTCCTCATAGCCCCTGGCAACCACTAATCTGCTTTCTGTCTCTATGGATTTGCCTATTCTGGATATTTCATATAAATGGGATCATACAATATTGTGGACTATTGTGTCTGTCTTCTTTCACTCAATATACTGTTTTGAAGCTTCAGCCACATTGTAGCATGTATCAGAACTCCATTGCTTTGTATAGCTGAATAATACTTTTTTTTTTTTTTTGCTTTTTGGTATGTGGGTAGCTCCCTGACCGGGAATCGAACCCAGGCCGCAGCGCTGACAGCGCCAACACCAAAGCCTTAAGCCACTACACCATCAGGGAACTCCCTTCTTTTCTTTTTTCATTTTATTTTTTTTATTTTTCTTTCATCTGTTTTTTGTTTGTTTTGTTTTGTTTTGTTTTGTTTGTTTGTTTTTTAAAATGTGGGTAGCTCCCTGGCAGGGGATCGAACCCAGGCCATAGCACCGAAGCCTTAGCCACTACACCACCAGGGAACTCCCTGAATAATATTTCATTGTATGGATCTATCACCTTTTCTTTGTCCATTCACCCGTTGATGGATGTTTTGGGTTGTTTCCACTTTTTGGTTATTATAAATAATACTGCTATGAACATTTACGTACATGGTTTTGTAAGCAGTTGTTTTCCATTCTTTTGGGAATATGAGGGCTGTCTGGCCATAAATGCCTCTATTTTTCACATTACATGGTTGGATTCTTCTCAGACAGCCCTCATACACTCCGCAGTGGAATTACTAAGTCATAGGATGTGTTAATCAGGGTTCTCTAGAAAAACAGAACTAACAGGATGTGTATATATATATATATATATATAGGAAGAGACTTACTTCAAGGAATTGGCTCATGTGATTGTGGAGGCTTGCTGAGTCTAAAATCTGATAGGGGTGGTGGGCAGGCTGGGGACTCAGGAAAGAATTGCAGCTCAAGTCCAAAAGCAGGAAGAACCAAGAAGAGCTGAGCTAGCAGATGAAGTCCAAAGGTATTCGCTGGCAGAATTCTTACTTACTTAGGGGAGGTCTGTTTTTCTTCTATTCAGTCTTTCAACTGATTGGATGTGGCCTACTCACATTGTGGAAGGCAGTCTCTTTATTCAAAGCCCACTGATTTCAGTGTAAATCTCATCCAAAAACACTCTTACATCCAGAGTAATGTTGGACCAAACATCTGAACACTGCGGCCTAGCCAAGTTGACACATGAAATGAACCACTACAGGTTGTAAATTTATGTTAAACTTATTGAGGAACCTCTGCTGATTTTTGTTACTCTATCTGGGTCCTGCTTAGATATGCACAGACTTACCCTAAGCTGCCATCTGTAACTACACTGAAGGATTATGCCTTCATGTCCTGTGAGTCTTATTATAGCACTGTTAGCTCTTTCTTAAAATACCCTGAGGAACCTGCCATGCCCAGCTGTCCCTTTTTTTTTTTTTGACTGGTTCCCTGAGCCGGGATCGAATCCAGGCCACAGTGATGAGAGCGCTGAAGCCTAGCCACTATACCACCAGGGAACTCCCCTCGCTGGCCCTCCTAGTCCCTTGGGATACAGCTATGTCTCTATTCCAGCAGCTCCTGGTCTCTCATTTTAAAGGCCCTCAGGATCCTACTGTGATGTTCCTTGGACCCTAATATAAAATGCCTAATGTCTTGTGACGATGCTCCCCACGTCCCTGCCATACTTTTCCTTGAAGCTTGAAAACCATCATCTTGGTGTCCCATTGCACCCCTCATGACTGTTGTAATAACTAGCTTTAACTCCAGACAATGGGGCTCTGGGAAAATTCTCACAGGTTTTTACCCAGGCGTCTTGGGGTCTTCCTTCAGCAGCCATCCATAGGGCCCTGGATCATTGTATTAGTTTCCTATGGCTGCTGCAACCAATCACCACAAACTTAGTGGTTTCAAACATAGAAATTTTATCTTTCAGCTCTGGAGACCAGAAGTCTAAAATGGTCTGCAAGGCTGGTTTCTTCTGGAGCTCCAGGGGAGAATTCATTTTCTGGTCTTTTCCAGCTGCTTGAGGCTGCCTGCATTCCCTGGTTTGGGAACCTTTCTTCCATCTTCAAAACCAGCATCTTCTCTCCTCTCTGACTCCTGTGTCCATCCTTATGCCTGGCTCCGATCCTCCAGCCTCCCTCTTATAAAAACCCTGGTAATGACATTGGTCCCACCTGGGTAATCAAGGCTCATCTTTTCATCTCAAGATCCTGAACTTAATCGCATCTGCAAAGTCCCTTTTATCATATAAAGTCACATATTCAACAGGTTTGGCGGAATAGGGCATAGGCATCTTTGGGGGACCATTATCCAGCCTACCATAGTCACTAAGGATGTCCTCCTTGCCCTGAGGCAGGACTGGTTACTAACCCTTGGGATCCAATGCCAAATGAAAACATGGGGCTCCTTGATTCAATTTAAAGATGGTTCAAGCAGAGCATTAAACCGAACACAGGTCCCCTCTGAACAATGGCTTAGCCTGCAGAGGGAGCTCGAGCACAAGCCACCTTGGCCCTTGGGGTCTGTGTACCGTAAATGGCCCCAGGCAGCCTGAACGGTGCTCCATGAATCTTCACTTTAACTGCCATCCATTCTCTCTGCCCCCGACTGGCCGCATGGTGCAATCACGCCTGAGTTCAAAACCAAATCCTGCCTTTTCCACGTCGGCTTCTCTGAGCCATGGTTTGTAAAAGGGGGATGATTGTGCATACCTCAGCAAAGAGGCTTTAGAGAAGCAAAGGTTTGGCACGAGGCACATAGTAGGGCACAGTAATCAAATCTGTTCCCCTAAATGCTTCCTCTTCAACCTAGGCTGCTGTTAAGGTCCCCCAGGTCACACTAGAGAGTAGGTTGTCAGACGCTTAAGCCCTGGATCTGTCTTGCTCACTCTTGCATCCTCAGGAGCCAGCACAATAAATACTTGTAGAATGAATGAAGGCAATAATGAATGACCCTAGGTTAGTTTGATCTGCCCTTAAAACTCTTCTAGAATGGCATTGGTGTCCTGTTAAAAAATATCCCAAAAGAGGAGGTTCCCTGGTGGTATAGTGGCTGGGCTTCAGCGCTCTCACTGTCATGGCCTGTGTTCGATCCCTGCTCAGGGAACCAACAATAACAACAACAACAACAAAATGTCCCAGAAGAATCTATACCCACCCTAAAACAATCCACAGGTTTTCTCACACACACAGAAGCCACTCCAATTTAATTTGCCTAGACTCCTCTCATAGCCCTCAGCACCAGTGAAATGAATTCATGTGCCTGTTACACAGTAGACTCTCAGTTAACCAGCATCCATGGGAATTGGTAGATGCCAGATAAAAGTAGAAACTCTGTTAACCGGAACTCAAGCAACTGGCAAAATCTTAAGCAATCAGCAAAAATTTTTTGTGGGTTGCTTTTTTTTTTTTTTTAAATTCATTTTTATTGTAGACTTATTGGGGTGACATCTGTTAGCAAGGATTACATGGGTTTCAGGCATACAGTTCTACAGTGCGTTGTCAACTTGTTGTATAATAAGTTCACCACCTAATGTGACTTCTCTTTCCATCACCTTATATTTAGCTTCCCCCCTCCTCTCCCACCCCCTCCCCTTTCTCCCCTCCCTAACCCACTCGTCCCCAAATAAACATTAAACTATTGATTGTGTCCATGGGTTAAAAAATATGGAACGCTTCACGAATTTGCGTGTCATCCTTGTGCAGGGGCCATGCTAATCTTCTCTGTATCGTTCCAATTTTAGTATATGTGCTGTCGAAGCGAGCACTGTGGGTTGCTTGAGAGGGCCGGTTGCTTGACTTTTGGTTAACAGAGAGTCTACGGTAATACCCACAGGCCATAATGTAATCCAGGTACTGCCACATACCACCAACAGGACATGTTATCGGACATGGGGTCCCACTACAATCCAGATAGCTGGGTCCTGCTCTATCTAATAGGATGCCACAGGGGGCTGCAACTGTGATTGCCAGTCTGGCTATAACAGAATTTTCCTGTGGTCTGCTATGGTAAGTGCAGAGCCATGATACATTAAAATACCAAGGCCTGCCCTGTTTTCATGTCATAGTCCTGATGTCCGTTGTCCCCATAAACGCGGGGCCCTGCTTTAAAACTGTGCTTGGAACTAATTTCCCTGTGAAATGGCAATGCCACTGGGGCTTCCTATAAGAGGCATACAACAGAACATTTCAGAAGTGTGCTGAAATAGACTGAAGATCCCCTGACAAACCACAGGGCTTACTGTTATATAATAAAGCCAGGATTTCACACCATATAATACCTCTGGGGCCACTGCAAAGACTGAAAGGACCCAGGGCCTGAAGGGACCCAGGGCCTAAAACCAAGTACCACAGGGCCTTTCTCTAACAATAGTCTAGGGCTCTAGTATAATTACTTCCTATTCAGACTGAGTCCGAGATGTTCCAAGATTTGTGCCTGAGAAGCCACAAGTCCAAGGAACACACCAGGTGGCAGTGTGTGGGACATAGGTTTATTGAGACTTACAGACTGGGGAGTCTCTGGTGGCTGCCAGCCAGAAGGTAGCACTCTGCACACAAGAAGAGAAAAAGCAAGATTTTATAGGTACAGCAAAACTAAGAACATTACCTGCAGTCCTGCTTCCATGAACAGCATCTCAAGAAGCCAGGAGACCTTGACTGCTAGCCAGTGTACAGAAATGGCTGTCTGATAAACAGCCTTCCCGTGGAGCTGGGAGACTTTGACTGTCTGCTAGCATATCTGACTATGGGCCTGGTCTGTAGGTCTGTACACTTTGCTATGTATCACTTACCCGAACTAGTTCTACCCCATTAATACATGTGAGCATATGTCATCCTCCCAACGGGGCAGGAAGGGAAGAACCCATTTTACAGATTAGGCAACTGAAGTTCTGTAGTTTGAGGGGACACTTGCCCAAGATCATGCAGGGATGAGTAGCAGGGATAGAATTCGAAACAGTGCCTATGGTCTCAATATTTATGTTTGGAGGTCTCTGCTAATGTTCACTGCTTCCAGTTATTCTGTTTCCGGTTATCCCATGTCTTGTCAAGCTGGTCCTGAAGTTAAATGTGGGGATTTAACTTCAAAATTAATTCATTCACTTAACTAAACTTGTATGGAGCACTTACAGCTTGTTCCCAGTGCTGGGGCTGCAGAGACTCCTGCCCTCTTGGAGCTCAGATTCTGATGGTCAACATAGACAAATAAATATGTAATATTGTACAGGACTTGTACAAATCCACAAATACATCACAAATAGGTTTTACCTGTCTGTGTAGGACAATAAAGCAGGGCAGGGTGACTGGGAGGGTAGGAGGTTTTGCCAGGTGTAAAGAGATTGGTGAGCATTAGAGACTAAAAAGTGAGGGAGGGAGTCAGGTAGAACCTGGGATAGAGTGTTCCAGGTAGAAGGCAGAGCCAATCCAAAGGCTCAGAGGACAGAGCAGGTCTGGAGGGCACCAGCAGGCAGAAGGAGGGGGAGAGTAGGTGGGCAGAGGGCAGAGGGAGAAGCACTGAGGTTGTGACCTGGACCTAGGAATTTCATCTCTTTAGTTACCACAGGGCTCTAAGAAGGGCACGTACAGTTCCATTCTTCAGAGAAGGGCAGGGCAGGGGAGTCTTTCCCTTGGTCTTTTCTATCCATCAGGTCCTCAGAAGTGTCCCTCAACCTACACCAGGCACCAGCCGCCAGTCCCACCCACAACTAGGTAGCCTGAGATGATGGGGTGCTAAGGAGACGCCCCAACGACCGCTGGGAGGAAATTGGGGAGCTGGGCTGTTGTAAACAGTGGCCCCACCCCAAACGGAAACACCTGTGGTGGGGGGTCTGGAGAAGCCTCAGCTCCCTCTGGGTCCCAGTCCCCCTCCCTCAGGGTCCTATCCCTCTAGCCTAGGGTGGGGCGGGCTTACAGGCTGAAATTTAGGCGGTGCCCCCTTCTGACCTGTCCCTGCCCCTTCCTGCCCTCTTTGATGCGGCCCCACTTCCTCTGGCAGGAACCCCCGCCCTCGCTGAGCCAGGGTAAAAAGGAGCTGCTGGGCTGATCCAGGACGATTCACCTCTCCTCATGGCCCTCTCTCCCAACCCTTGTACCAGTGATGTGCTGCAGTCCCTGGTACAGGTATGGGGGGCAGGGACCTGGGGACTCCAGCAGCGCCAGGCCCTGAGAGGTGAAGCCAACAGGGTGACTCCAGCATGTCCCTTCTGTCTCCGTGCCTCCATCTCTGCTTGGGTGAGGATCTCTCGCTTCATATCCCAGTCCTTCCCTCCCTCTGCCTGTCATTTCTCCAGTTTGTGCCGTCCTTCTGCCCTCCTTTCCTGTCTTTTGTGTGATGCTCAAGTTCCATCTGTCTGTTTCTGAAATCTGAGTCTGCCATCCACCGCTACCCCTATGATCTCTGTACCTGTTCTGTGTCCAGCTCAGCCTTGTCCAGTCTCTCATCTCTGACATTGGTTTCCTCACTTTCCTCTGCTTCTAACAAAATGCCTACTGTTAAACTCTCATGTTTTTCCACGGTCACTGTTTGGCCCCATCAGAAATCTTTCCCTAAATTTGCCTGATCCTGTCCTCATTTCTAATTTCCTCACCCAAGGACCCCTGACCTGGTCTGCCCACCTGTCAGTTCCACCCCTCCAGGGGCCTCCTACTCATTTCTGAGCATCCTGCGATGTTGCCCTGCTGACCTATGCACCACCCTGGCCTCACTACACAACTTGCCCCCCAGACCAATTTCTTTACTAGGATTTTCAGGCTAAGAACATTTCCAGAATCTGCCTGGAGCTCAGCTACTCACTGGGACTCCAAAGGACCTGACACCCTCAGATGAGTTTGCTCATCTGCAAATCGGCAAGGTGTCTGCTTGGGGAAGGGAGAGCCCCTGCCTTACTCCCCGACTCTGCCGTCAGGGGAGAATGGAAGGCCAGGATGAAGTCAAGACCCTCATAGTTCAGAGCCAGGGAGCTGAAGCCTACCCAACACCCTTCCCCCAGCGAGGCCTAGAGGGTGGCTACTACTACTTCTCTCCCCAGTGAGGCTAGAAAGGACCCAAGAACCTAAGAGCCTCCACCCTCACTCACTTCCTCCCCAGAGACTAGGGTGGGGGTGAGAGGGAGCAGAGAAAACTGCAGCATCTTTAAGACACACAGTCTTCACCCAGAGATGAAAGGGCAGGAGGCAGGATTTGGCCCCTATTCCCACCCTCATGTTCCAGGTGAAAAAAGAACCCATCTTTCTTGTCAACCCCACTTAATTCCCAGGGACAATCCCTCCCCTTAGTAATGGCACAGATACTGGGAACCAGATCAATGACTGAGAAAATAACTTTATTTTGTTCAGTGGAATGAGCAGGTATCCATTTTCAGAACTTCTGGAATTGCTTCTTGGTACCTGCAGCCTTGGTGACCTTGAGCACGTTGAAGCGCACAGTCTTGCTCAAGGGCCGGCACTCACCCACCGTGACAATGTCGCCGATCTGGACATCTCTGAAGAAGAGCAGTGGCTGTTAAATGGGAGATGAGCAAGGGGCAAGGCTGCTCCAAGCAGGCCCCTAGAGAACCTCCTTTATAACCAGGCTGAGGTCTCTCAATTTTGGTTCCACCAAACCCAACCAATCTTTTGTTTCCAGTTCCAGCTGCCCTTTTGTTGCCCTCTTGGAGATCTACAACCATCACTTCCTCTTCATTTTACAGAGAACTGGAGGATCCCAAAAATGGTTGCTACTTAGCAACCTCTCCGCTACTCCCAACAGTTTACTACCTCCACCTATGTCAGTTCCCAAGTCACTCAGACTTGAGAGAAACTCAACCCCTTCCTCCTCTCTGCCTGGAAGGGTGGTTGGCCTGGGCCACCCGAGAGCCCACCGTGTTCACCTGAAGCAGGGAGAGAGGTGCACGGACATGTTCTTGTGACGCTTCTCAAAGCGATTGTACTTTCGGATGTAATGGAGGTAGTCTCGGCGGATGACAATGGTCCTCTGCATTTTCATCTTGGTTACCACGCCTGTGGGGAGGGAACAGATTGGGTCTCAGGCCCTTTGGGAGAGGGAAAGCTGGTAATCGGGAGTTGCAGAGAAGGGTTTCCCAAGAAGCCCTGCTTCTGGCATCAGCTGTGCCAAGTGGCTTGCTCAGCAATGCCTATAATAGGCATCTGAAGACCATCGTGAAATTAAGACATCATCTGCCAGTGCCCCCTGGAACCAGAGTCCCCATTCCCTCCTCCCTCAAACCCAGGAATCTAAACCCAAGCTCCCAGAGAGCCTCACTCACCAGATAGGATGCGCCCTCGGATGGAGACATTACCGGTGAAGGGGCATTTCTTGTCAATGTAGGTGCCCTCAATGGCCTGAAGGGATAAGGGAAGCGAGTAAGCCTTCAACAGGTAGTTCCTGAGTAGAACAGGAGGTGTGGCCCCCGAAACAGGAACTACAATTCCCAGCAGCCCCTCTAATAGCCACTCAGATGTGGGTAGGGCAACTCAGGCTGGGCACACGTGTAGGGGGAAGGTCCTCATACCTCCTTGGGTGTCTTGAAGCCCAGACCAATGTTCTTGTAGTACCGCGGAAGCTTCTCTTTGCCAGTTTCTCCAAGCAGAACCCTCTTCTTATTTTGAAAGATGGTTGGCTGCTTTTGGTAGGCACGCTCAGTCTACAGGGAAGAGAAAGTTGGTAAGCTGGTGACCTGGAGAACCAGCAGCAACCAGGCCCGGAAATCTTCCCAGAAACCCACACATCCCATCCTCTCCAGCATCTACTTCTCCAAGGCCTACTGCCTCAAATTACCTAAAATACTCTTACCCCAACTTTACCTGTAATTCAAATTCAACTTCAAAGTCGAGGTTTCAACATTTATGCTCTACAGTAATTCCCACTGCCTGCAGAATTCACCCCTTAAAACCCCGAGACATGGAATGACCGCAAACACCCCAACACATTTCCGCAAGAATTATTCTCCACACCCACCCAGTATTTACTCATCTAGTATTAATACCAAAAACCACGGGCTCCCTGGATTAGCCTTTAGAACTCAGTTCTCACAGGATTAACCTAAAACCCAAAGCCTACAGAAAAACACCCTGTAAACCTTGAATTTGAGCAAACTCCTAAAACTCTTTTTTTCTCCATTAAACCCCAAGCATGGATCCGAGGAGTTAAGAGGCGCTAATTTAGATTAAGGCAAAGCCACGCGTTCTCTGCCTAAATTAATCCCTGGGAAATCGAGGGCTCTCGGAATTAACCCCCAAACTGGAATGCGGAGCCCTGCTTTTAAAGACATGCCTCTGAGACCTGGGGAGGCCCCAGAGAACGGGAGACGGCCCGAAGCCCAAACCTGAATGTCCGCCATGTTCGCGGCCGCCTGAAAAAAAGAAAGCCGCGCCGGCGTCCGGGTTTCCTTATCGACTGTGCAGGGACTATAGAGGAAGTGACGGAAGGGGGTGGGTGAGCATAGTTTGAGGCGGTATCTTGGGCGCGACTCTGATTGACGGACGGCCTTTAACCAAGCAGGCGATTGGGAGACTACATCGACGCCGCCATGATGGAGAGGGGCAGAGGGTCGAAAGGGGCGGTAGGCGTCGCGTACAGTCTCGCGATAGATCAGCCATCATTGTGCTGGGCGTACTAGTTTGCATTGAGAAGGTGTGGCCAGCCTTGAAGAATTCTACATTATCGCGAGAGTTATGGTAGGCGGTCATGTTTCTGCGGGGCGTAAGAATATTTGGGAACCGCGTGGTTACGTACGTGCAGAGTTTAAACGGGATACGGTGATTTTCTGCGGGGTGGCAACCGAAAAATTTTAGGAGCATGCGCGGCTCTGCTGCTTGCTGTGTGAGGGCTGGTTACTGCCCATGAGCTTTTTAAGTTTAATGGAAGTGTTTTCTTTTGAGTCCCACTTCATCCCCATACAATAGATTAATGGAAAAAAACAAACCAAAACCAAACCAAAAAACCCTTGTGCTTCTTTTCTGTTTGTAACGGCGTTGTTCGATAGAACTTTACTCTGTGATGACAGTGTTCTCTGCGCTGTCCAACAAGGCAGCCACCGAGGGCCTGAAATTTTAACTTTAATTTTATTAGATTTAAAATTAGCCGCATGGGGCTTTCGTCTACCGCGGTGGGCAGTGCAGAATATATAAAACATAAATACTACAAACTTAGAGTAAATCATTTGCAAGTTTTAATTAAATTTCTTTTACACTTAATAGCTTTGTGAATTTTGAATGATCCCTTTTTAAATTGTAGTTACCCCTGTGGGGATAGCATTAACGGGGAGGGACTTTTCATTTTCTGTTTTAGAACCTTCTGTGTTCCCCATCCCGCCCCCAGTACTGTATGTACTAGCTTTACAACTTTTCTTGTAAAAAGTAATTTCTGGAGTTTTTTGACGACTTGGAAAGTCGTTTATGATATTTTTTAAAAAGCAAAACCCGCTGTGTGCTAACCTATGTATAAAAGTTATTTAGAAAATAGCATTAGGCATTTGAAATCTCACCAACATGTCATCAGTTTGGCTTAAATAAACTCATAAAAATTAAAACAAAACAACAAAACAACCAAACAAAAAAATAGCATTAAAGAAAACGTATGCCCCCAGTGGTTTACATTCACAGGTGGTGGGATTAGATGTGATTTCCTCTGGTTTTCAAAATGTTCAATATTTTGCAAATTGTTCAGAGTAGCTGTTGAGATTTTGATGATAAGGGAAAAAGCAAAGAGAAGAAATACTGCTTTGCTCTGAAGGGATGGAGGCAATTTGCAGATGTTTAGTTCCTTAGCTTTTAAACATTTTTTTATCACAACCCATAATAAATAACGTTATACATTGTGATCAAACACATTTTTCTCTCCCCTTGTCTCTTTCTCTCTTCCTCCCTCCCTGCCTTAATTTCCTATTCTTTTAACTCTTTTACTTCCTGCAATACACTGATTTTCCCCCTTCTCTTCATTTCTGTTCAATTTTATTTATGGCTGGTTACAACACACGACCTTGATTTTTTTGAATTGCATTGTCAACAGCTTTGGCATCCAATAATAAACTTCAGCCAGGGAGTTCCCTGGTGGTATAGTGGCTAGGCTTCCCTGCTGTCAACGCTGTGGCCTGAGTTCGATTCCCAGCCACGGAACTACCCACATTAAAAAACAAAAAATAAAAATAAATAAAAAAAATAAACTTCAGCATATTTTAGTTATTACCTCTAAAGGGAGTATTTCCTGGCCTCTGCCAGATTTCAAACCTATTTCCCAGTATTTCCCAGTAAAATTGCAAATGGTAGCATCCAGAGACATTCATCCTTCCCAGTGAGCACAAAAGTGCATTTAAAACAAAACCTTCTGTTTCTAATGACCCTCCTGTGGATGGGACAGGCACACCCACTTGCCCTTGGCAGGTGCTTTGGTAGTGGTGGGCAGTTGGGCAAGATGAAATTGTAGCTTTGAAAATGGTTCCATGTGAGGTTCCCTGGTGGTCTAGTGGCTAGGTTTTGGCACACTCACCACCGCGGCCTGGGTTCGATCCCCACTCTATGTATTTATCCTATTATGAATGGTTAAGTGTCCACCCAGAGATTTAATTTGTATTCTCTAATGTTTAATGATGTTGACCATCTTCTTGTGCTTATTTGGCCATTTGTGTCTTCTTTGGTGAAAGGTTTATTCAAGTATTTGCCTGATTTTTACTTGGTTTGTCTCATTATTTTATATATATAATTTCAGATACATGTTCTTCAAAAGAAAAATTATTTGCAAATATTTTCTTCCAGTCTGTGGCTTGTCCTCATCTTTGTAATGTCTTTTGAAGTGGAAGTTCTACATTTTTATAAGCTGGGATTACAGTTGGGCCGATTTAAATTTCAAAATTAAGCTGTCTTTAGTCTTCTGGAGGCAACTCCCCTGGTGAACAAGAACCCCAGGAATTGTAGACCACCACCTATATTAAACTTCATTCTGAGAAAACAGAAGCCTGTGATTATTACCTTGGATATTTTGGATTAAACATGATAGAATAGCAGTGTGGAAGTTACAATTTGCCCCTGAACTAGTAAAATGTCTTATCCTCCCTCAACTAGCTTTTGTGCTAAGGTCAAGCATTTCATATTGAACTCTTAAATTAGAAAATTATTTCCAAAGATTGCCCACCAACCCCAGGGGCAGCATAAATCTAGCTCTTTCCAAGGCAGCTCTGCTTGTCACACCAGACTACTTCCTGTGTGGTATCCTGGGTCTGGCACCTACTAAACCTCAGTGAAATGGGGACAGGCTCTGATGGTGATCTGGCAGGTATTTCATGCAGTCTTACAGGCTTTGTGAACTTATGAAAAGATCCCACTTCTAGAGCCCAACTGCCATTTGCAGAATGCTTCCTGCCCATTTCTTTACAAAGGACAGACACCCTGGTGTGGCAGATGACTGGAATGGCTTTTACATACTGGCAATCCCACACTTTGCAGCTGGAGACAGCTCTGTCAAGTGGGCAGCACCAGGAGCCACAGGTCAGGATGGTTCAGAGAAACAAATTACACAGGTTTCTCAAGGTTAATTCTTTGGTAGGTAAATTTTCAAAGTTCCAACTCTCCATGAACAGGTAATAAACCAACTTTTATTTATCCGTGGAAAGACCAGCACAGCCGTTTATTTTTTAAGCCCTTTTTTCTTGTCAAAGGCCTGGCTCTTCTGGGTCTGCCTCCACAGCAGACATATACTGAAAAGACACCAAATTTCTTTAAAAATAATTTATTCATTTCTAATTCACAAGGTACAGGGAAGGGCAATCAATGCCTGACACCTTGGTTGTGTGTAAATGCTCTTGTACAACACCAGGCTCATCCTGCCCTCAAGTGTTCTCTCACATCCTAACAGCTGCAGAGTATAGTTTATTATGTATCTCAAAGTTTAAACTTTTCCCAGCTCATTTACAAATATTGGAAATGAACTGTCTGTTCCAACTATTGATTTCCTACAACTCAGGTAGCACAGTAAATTATTCCTGCACAGCTCTTAAAGCCAGAGCCATTAAAACTTCTGAAAAGGCCTTTCATAAACAGTGGTAACTAAGGCCCTTTCTGTGTTCCTAACCTTCTAAGGCCCAGGCTGCCTGGGCCCCTAGAAGGCTGCCCCTGTGATTCCCCCACATCCAAGAGCGGCGATGGAGGAAGGGCAGGCCAGGCCAAGCATGAGAAATTAACAGTCAATTTTATTGGGCTCAGACCAAGAGTCCATGGCGCTTGAGGACCTCTGTGTATCTGTCAATTTTCTTCTCCACGTTCTTTTCGGCCTGTTTTCGTAGCCTCTGTAGGATTAGGAAGACAGGTGGTGGTCAGGGACTGCTGCCTGGAACCACCCTCACTCTACCTAGGGAGCCAATCACACTATCAAGCTGGACCTTAGGCAGAGTCTCTTAGGGCAAACAAGACCTAAGAAACATCACTTGCAAGGTCCTGCCCAGGAGTGTGGTGCTCCCTCATCCCCAGCCCCCAGCCTCACCATGAGCTGTTTTTTCTTCCGGTAATGGATCTTGGCCTTCTCCTTCCTCTTCTCCTCTAGAGTGGCTGTAACTGCCTGGTACTTCCATCCAACCTCATGAGCCAGACGCCCTAGATAGGCAAACTGGGGAGTACAGGAAGAAATGAAGTTGTAAAGAAACAGAACCTGTACTTGGGCAAGGATGGCCAAGAGATGGGCTGATAACTTTTTTTTTTTTTTGGTGGGTTCCCTGAGCAGGGAGCGAACCCAGGCTGCGGCAGTAAGAGTGCCAAAGCCTAACCACTACACCACCAGGGAACCCCCGATAACCTGTCTTAAGGGGATGCTGGGATATCACAATCTTTCTCGGCAAGCCGATCATCAGAAAGACACACCCACCCACCCTATGTTCCTACTGGCATCAGCTAAGCCACTGGCATTATCGGCACTGCCCACAGTGGCATCCGCAGACCATCGTGAGAAAAAGCCATCATCTGCCAGTATTGGGGACCTCAGGTTCACCCCCTAGTGGGCCTGGAACCTCCATGATAGCACATTCGGCGTAACCTGGGACTTACTTTCCGTGTAGGCTTCAGACGCACAACCTTGAGGGCAGCAGGAACAACCATTCGCTTTTTCTGTTAGAGAAGGAAAGGGGCTTAGAGACCTGGAGTGAGGGACAGACAGGGAAGAAAGCTGGCTGGGGCAGGTGCCTCAGCTAATGCTGTTCTCATGAGGATCAAACAATGTAGGTAACTGTGGATCATCACAGACACCACCCGGACACATGGATGCTGCATGAGAGGTGCAGGGCGGAATCTGGTCTAGCTCACCTTGTCATAGGGTGGTGGGATCCCATCAAACACCTTGAGGCGGTCCAGTGCGGCCTGGCCCCGCTTGGTCTTATGGGGCAGCATGCCTATGGGTAGGGGGACAGCAGCCCTGCTTAGTGGGGCTCATGAGAACCCCCTACAAAAGCAGGCAAACAGGTGGCCTCAGATGGTAGTGCATGTGGAGTCATCTCATGGTTGGGGAACTCGAACACAAGTGGGAGAAGTCCTCATCACTGGCCAACCACCCCATCACCATCTGAAATCCTTATATCCAGCTTACCTCGCACAGTCCGCCAAAAGATGCGGCTGGGGGCTCGGAAGTGGTAGGGGCCACGGGATGGGTTGGTGTTCATCCGTTTGCGGAGGAAGGCCAGGTATTTCACTGAGGAAAGAAAAACATGAGGCCTTATAGTCCCCAGGCAAATGTTAGCTTCTTTCAATGCACACATCCACACTCCTGAGAGCCTATTCCAGAACCCAAACTAGCACCTCATAGGTCAACCCTTTTCCCATCCCATAACTTACACTTATTTCTGTAGAAATTGCCAGAAATGTTGATGCCCTCACAGCGCACAACCACCACCTTTCGGCCTAGAGGGAAAGTGAGACAACCATGGAGGGCAAAGGTCAAGAAGCCACTGGACGGCTCTATCCACACCTGCCCATTTACTCCGGAGAACCCGGAGAAGGGAATCCTCCCCAGTAAAGAACCGACCACAGTCCTCTAAAAAGCCAATGCATCGGCAGGCAAGTCTCTTGCCCTATGTCACAGAGGAGTAACTGACAGAAATGAATTTATGCTTATACGTTAGCCCAGAAAAAAATTTTTGATCCCATAGCCCCTAACCCCGGGGAGTGTCTGACAGGTCTCAGAGCGGTGCATGGGGTTGATCTCATTGTCTTGAGACTCAAACGAAAGATGGTGATTGTTGCTCATCACTGACCTCCAGTCGGAGCTCATGTCTGGGGGAGCTGTGGATAAGAGGGCAGACTTACCCAGCAGTACCTGCTTGGCCACGATGGCCGCCAGGCGGCCCAGGAGATGGCCTCGGCCATCGAGCACCAAGACCTGTTGAAGATAGAGGAAAAGAGCTTAGAGGTACCCACCACTTTCCTACTCCCCACACCAACCATGGCTTCCAACTTATTTGTTTCACTTTATCCTTATACCCCAAGGTGCCTCTTATCCAGGTATTAAACCTGGGAACTAAGACCCACAGCTCGCTTTCCAGACAAGGTAAAAAAAAAAGCAAATGCTTGACTCAGAATTTCAGTGAAAAGGGTAAGACACCAAAGAACTCTCACATCTCAGCTGCTTGAAGGGAAGGAATTTTCGTGCCCAGACAATAGCTTCTTCATCAAGAGTAAAAGTCCTGACTCTTAACAAGTGCTGGTTATATAAATTTTGATTGCTGGAAGGCAGAAATCTAAAGCCAGACCTCCTGACAATGTGACTTTGGCCAAAAACCTGCAGCTTTCTCCATGCTTCAACTTTCTCACCTGTAAGATGAGGGTAGCAGTATCCACTTCAGGAACACTGCGATAAATCAATAACCAAAAATACAATGAAAACTATGCCAGGCACACAGTAAATGCAGAAACACTCAAGGAATTCTTAACATTTCCATGGCTCCAAACTTGGTTTTCCTTCCACAACCACAGTCCCACCACGTGAAATCCCTATGGATCTTCTTTCCAGAATCATCCTCTTACATACCTTAAGGTACATAAACAGCCAAAAAACTCAAGAGAAAAATAAGCTGCTCCTGCCTTCACTGAGGGACGACCAAGTGGTTAATGACAAAGAATGTCCCAGGGCTGTGGAGCATTTTATCACAGTCCTCTGCCTCCAACAACTGGTCTTCATACCATCCATCAAAAGCAAAGAGAAACGCAATTCATTTCTTAAAACCCCGTAGGCAAGAGCTCTCTCGACCCACCGTGCAAGATTTCCTGTCAAAGTAACCCCAAACTGCAGAGAAACCTGATTAACACGATCATGACCATGAGAAATGAAAAGCAAGGCCGCCTTGGGCAGAGTACAAATACCCTCCATTTTGGCCAATCCTCAGCTTCTGAGCCACTTTCCACGTGCTTCCCCATCGCTGGGGACACACGGGTCCAATTCGATCAAAACCCAGCCCAGATCTAAGTGAACAAGGCCTAGTTATAAAGTAACCCTTCCTGTGCAGAAAACCCACACAGTCGTCCCTGGGGAAGGAACGATGTCGCATTTACCCAACCCTGAGGATAAAGACAGTCCTAATATTTCCTATTTCCCCGTTGCAGACTCCTCTTAACCCAAAAGCCCCCCGTTTTGCTCAACCACCGAGCTTAGGCTTCACTACACACTTACGAAGAGAAAAGGATCCAACCCCGTTCCAATCTGGATCCCACACCCACCCCCAACACCGAACCCGTCCGCGCGGAGTCCAAACCTGCCCTTCCGCCATCTTCGGCAGCCGCCTAGAAAAGAAGGAAGCCTTCGCGCAGGGTTTCTTATCCCTTGAAACAGGGGCGGAAGTGACGCGCACAGCTGCCCGTCGTTTCATTGGTCAGAATGTCGTGCGCCTGCGCAGGAAGACCTCACATTGGAAGGCGGGTCATTTTCTGATTGTCCAATCCGGGAATCGTTTCCAAAGGGCCTCAGCCGCCATGAT
>PVJL010009343.1:0-58026 GCA_004026885.1 Lyroderma lyra
CCTGCGACAGATGACTGGATAAAGAAGCTGTGGTACATATACACAATGGAATATTACTCAGCTGTAAGAAAAGATGAAATATTGCCATTTGCAACAAAATGGATGGACCTGGAGATCATCATGCTTAGTGAAATAAGCCAGACAGAAAAAACAAAGAACTGTATGACTTCACTCATATGCGGAATATAAAACTGAAAGCGAAGAAAAAAGAAATGAACAAACACACAAATAACCCATGGACATAATCAATAGTTTAATGTTATTTGGGGATGTGGGGGATAGGATGGGGAGAAAGGGGAGGGGGTGGGAGAGGAGGGAGGGGGAGCTAAATTTAAGGTGATGGAAAGAGAAGTCACATTAGGTGGTGAACTTATTATACAACAAGCTGACAATGCACTGTGGAATTGTATGCCTGAAACCTATGTAATTCTTGCTAACAGATGTCACTCCAAAAAGTCTACCAATAAAAATGAATTAAAAAAATTTTTTTGAGTGACTGTATTAGACTCAGACTAGCCATGGCTTGATCAAAGATGTTTTTCAATGCATCAAATTGTAAATTTTAGGCCATTTCAGCCCTCCAGTGAGTATCCTTTTCAAAGCTTCCAAGAGAAGGAGAAATGGAGGGGGAAAAGAAACTCCAGTTGTAACTAGGTTCAAGAAAATTAGCCATTCATCTTGCTAAGACAGGTGTCTTCTAGAGACCCAGAGGGAAAAAGTGAGAAGCAGATCTACATGCAAAGAGAGCAGCTTGTAAACTCTTCTAAAACCTGCCTGTTCTTCCACCCATATCTCCAGAGGCAGCAAAGTAATTTTACTCTGGATCAGAAGCATGAAGAATTTTTATCTCATTTGCTTCCAGATATAATCCTGCCCAGCATTAATTATGCATAAAATAAAATTAAAAAAATAAAAACACCAATAAGAACAGTATATCCTAACAAAACATGAGTACTCACTCAAACAACTTTATAGCGCAAAAAAAAAGAAAAGAAAAGAAATGCTTTAACCTTTTTATGAGCTAATTACAGCACTTCTATTAGAAGGAAAGGACATTAGAAGCTATTCAGTCAAGACCACAGATTTTACTAGGATAGCTGGCTTGATATTTAGGGTGTGGTGAGACTGTGGAGTGAAGTAGCCCAATGTGAGTGAAGCAGGCCCCACTTCCAACCACAGGCTTCATTTAACTTTTAAGAGTTTAGGGCAGTCTTGGAGCTCCTACCTTTTTCTCCAGTGCTTTCCATCACAGCAAATGCTGCGTGGCCCATAACTGCCCCCAGTCTTTGACACACAGGGGTAAGTCTCCCAATCTTTTCCTCACCTGTCATGATGTAACCAAACACTGAGACCTTGAAAGATGAGTGCAAGATGGCCAGGAGCCTCAGGAAAGCAAGAAATCCTAATCTATTGTGTCAAACTCCTGAGGTGTTAGACTTTATCTGATAAAGGAACTAGCTTTATCTTACCTAATTTGGTGTCCATAGAATTGGAACGGGCCCTCACATCTAGAGGAAAAACTATATTTTCTGAGTCAGATCACTTAGTTTTCATTTGGTTATCCTTCAGTCTTTAATAAAAAAAACTATTTTGAATGTCTCAGTCATAACTCCAGGTCAACACTGGCCCAGACCATTAAAGGAGTAACAACTCATGTCTGAGGCTAGAGTTTTGTGGTAGTGGCATTCATTAGTGGTAGGCATCAATGGAAAGACAAATCTTGAGGACAGAAGCAGGACTATGTAGTCCAGTTCTCTCTTCCAAGTGAGATTTTCCATTGAGTTCCAACCTACCACATATAGACGATGTATTGTAGAATTGCACACCTGGAACCTACGTGATTTTTACTAATCAATGTCACCCCAATAAATTTAACAATTAAAAAAAGGAAAAAATAATCTCTTGATTTTATATATTTTTATTTTGGGGTTATTTGTTTCCTTTAGCTTTTATTTTTATTAAGGAAGATTGCAAGTTTTCAATTAAGACCTTCCCAGATACACACTTATGCATATTTAAAAATATAAATGATTATTAAAGTAATTTTATACTGGCAAAAATGTATTTTCTTAGATTAAATTTCCATTGAAATAATGTTTACAAGTTTATATACGTAGGTAAGATGCAGTGTCACTTTTAGTCAAATTGTCCTGCATTGCAGGTTAGTGGGATTTAAATTGAGCTTATTGCTATCAATATGACCAACATCTGTCAAATTTATTCATATAAAATCAACAAGGCAGACAAATATATTTGAGAAATTAATAAGTTTCTTACATTAAGTAATATCAGTTAATTGGTAAAAATAAGTGAAATGTATAAATGAATTAACTTTCATATTTAAAGTTATTATGAAATCATAAAGAAAGCCAAACAAATGCTTCCACAAATAAATGTTTATCATGACTTCTTAAAGCAAAAAACAAACAAAGAAACCAAAAAAATTTAAAAAACAATCTTTCTTCAAATTAGGGAGTTTCATATGTTGGGGGAGTCGCAAAATGCAGTGCATCAAAACAGTGTTGTTGATGCTGATCACTTTTCCTTGAGACAAAAACAGGATGGGGTTGTACTGTTTTATAGTGATGAAAAAGTAAGATGATAACAAAAGTTTTATTACATTGAACATATTGCGCTAACAATTATTCTTCAGTGACAGAACTCATGCAAAATGTAAATAGGCATAGAGGGGGACTGTATTTCACATCTGATTGGCTAGCTAAGGCAGCCTGGCCCTGACTGAATAAAGTAAATTTAACTTCCTACTTTGTCACACTAGTAGTTTTACTGCATGCATAGAGGCTTATGATAAATAAACAACCGGTGTTCTGTTTTTTACAAAAAATTAAAAATGGGACAAAATTGACATTTATATTAAAATGACAGGACAGGCAGGAAAGATGAAAAAACAGTACTGTCTTATTTAAAATGGTACATACAGCCAGCCTAGTGTTGTTACAGGAGGAGAAAACATGTACAAGCAGAAGCACAGAAAAGTGACTTCCATGAATTATCAGAATAGGAGGTTCCTAAAAATGCTTAAATTGCTTAAAAATTGAAAAGAGCAAGTTTCTGACCTCCCAAAAATTCTTTGGACTTTTAGTACTGAACGTCCCAATAGCACTATGTACTATCTAAAAAGATTTCAGAAAATGTTGTGTGAACTTTTTGTCATGTCATGTGAAAAAAGTTTCCTTTTTACCACTGCTGGTATTTACAATTAAAACAAATAAAAAATACAAAACTGACATTCTCTCAGGCATTTGAATGGTAGGAAAGGAAGCATTTTCTAATGAATTTTACAATGCACCTGAGTGGAATTAGCTGATTCATTTTAAAGCTTAAATCATATCCATAAAACCTTTCAAAAGGCACTAGTTAGTAGCAGAACCAACTTTGAAAACAAGAGACACTCATGTCTTCACAGATTTCTAGTTTAACAGTAATTGTTCCTTTGTCTTGTAAATCACTAAAAAAAATAATGCTGTTAATTAATGGTGAATCATGCTTCGGTGATCTATTCCTATTCTCAGCAAGTGTTGATAACTATATTAACTCGGAAAGAGATTAAGTATCTCAGTATGACAACAATATGTATTTTCTCACTATAAAAATATTTCACTATTTTGTTCAAAATCTACAGTGGCTTTCTTAATTTCTTTGTATAGTAGCCAAACTCTTCTGCCTACCCTTTAAGATTAAGTGTCAATTCACACCTTATACCCCTCAATTTACTTCCTCAGACTCAACTAAATTTTTGTTTGCACAAATGTCTTTTAGCATCATTAAAGTTGTTCCACATTTTTCTTCCATTCCATGTCCACTCTGTCCTCTAAATTTGACTCAAAATCAAACTATAGTAATTACATGAGAGGAAGATAATAGCCAGAGGTAGTTTTATATTTTACCTAATAACCTTTTATCATGTCCATGGAAGGCAATGCTAGTTGCCTAGCCAAAATCCATCACCCTTAATAGCAGGATTCCAATTTTGTTCAGAGTGGCACCGTGCTTTTCTAAAAATACTTCTCCATGCTCCCTTGCTGCTGAAGTTGGCCATGTGACACAATTCTGGACAAGGGCACAGAAGTTAAGGCTTTCTTGGACAGCTGTCAGTTTTCTCATTAGGAGCCCCTTCCTGCTTCCTCCTTCCTTCCTCACCCCAACAGAAATGTTGATACAGTACCTGGACATGCAGAACCTTCTTCCAACCTTGCCATGACAATCCTGAGGACAAAGACCTATATGCTAAGGATAATGGAGCAGGGAAATGGAAAACAACTGGGCCCCTAATATTAACCAGAGTGGCCATCAATGACACTATTCTACCTGTCTCCCTCTCGCCCAGTCTTCTCCTATGTAAGTCAAGTAAACTTCTATCTTTACACTATTTGTAGGGTTTTCCCACTATTATAGACGAACACATTTCTGATACAACTCTTAAGATTTTTTTGACTGTGAGAATGCATTACTTTTATTACGTGTTTTAAATGAAAAAGAAGTGCGCAAGAGCCCAAATTTTGGAGTCTGACAGGGATGTATTAGAATCCAGATTTTCCACATACTAATTATCTAATTTTTGGCAATTTACTTAATATCTTTGAGTCTTAATTTCCTCATTAATTTTCTATCTAAGTGGGAATGATAAGAATATTACCGTTAATGACTATATCTAGCACAGCATAATAAGGTTGTTGCAAGGCACACAGTGAACACTTAATAAAGTACAGTTATTATTATTACTACCAAGTATCCCAACATACACTCCTCCCCTGCTCTGATCTGTGTTCCTCCTGAAACACTCATTACATACCTTAAAAAGCACTGGAGGTCAACATGGTCCATTTCTGGTCCTCTACAGTCAGTTTGTGTGACTTTGAAAGATATATTACTTCTCTTGGCGTCAAAGTCCACATGACTTACATGGGACAAGGTAAGTCATTTCCAGCTTTACAATTCCAAAATTATTTAAAAACCAAGAAAGAGATTTTCAAAAAGTCAGAGTAGTGGTTTCATCTAGAGGATAGAAAGAGTTATGATGAGGGAGACACATGGGGTAGGGGTGGGGATAGTCATGATGATGGAAATACTTCATTTATTTGCCTAGTTGGTGGTTGGACAGTTGTTTGCTTTATAATTATTCATCAAACTACACACACATATACATATTTGTATATACATATACACACACACACACATATTTGTGTGTATATATATATAAATACACATCATATGCTTTTTATATGTATCTTATATTTCAATTTTAGAAAGTCTTCAAAAGTTTATGATTATGTTTACTGGCATACTATTTACTTTGCCCTATATTATGCTACAAACATTTTTTCTACTGTGCATTTAGGAATAAGGTTTGTGATACACTTCCCTATGTCAATAGGATGGCTCCTTTGACTCTTGCCTTGTACCTTCATCTCCTAGTAAGGGAAGAAGCGGGGCAAATATCTCCCCCAGGAAGGAGGAAGGTGTGACATAGGATAAGTTCCTGAAAGTCACTAAGGGTAAGTAAGAGACAGCCCTTCAGGTTTCTGGAGAGGCTGGAAAAGATAGGAATTTGACACAATGTGTTTGATTTCCTTGAAACCCTGGAAAGAGCTGGTGTGGAAACAGAATGCACTTGAGGAGATCCCAATGAAGGTTTGTTCTATGCCTTTCTTTTTCTTAACTAATGGTCTATTTTCTTGGGGTAGTTTTAGGTTTATAGAAAATTGGAGTGAAAAACACTGAGTTTGCATATAACTGCACCCTCTGCCCCACAGTTTCCCCTATAATTAACATTTTAAATTGTTGTATAATAGTACATTTATTACAGCTTCTGAGCTAATATTGATACATTATTATTAACTAAAGTCTATAGTTTACACTAGGGTGCAACTCTTTGTGTCATACTTTCTATACATTTTGACAAAAGGTTTGGACTTGTATCAAACATCAGAATATCATACAGAATAGTGTCACTACCCTAAAAATCCCATGTTCCATATTCATCACCATGTCCCCTTGAATCCCTGGCAACCACTGATCTTGTTACTGTTTCCGTATTCCTGCCTTTTTCAGAATGTCATATGGTTAGAATCTTACTATATGTAGCATTTTCAGATTTTTTTGGATTGGCTTCTTTTACTTAGCAATTTGCATTTAAGATTGTTCTGTCTTTTCATGGCTTATAGCTCCTTTCTTTTTATCACTTAATAATAGTTCATTGTATGAATGTACCACAGTTTGTTTATCTATTCACCTATTGAAGGACATCTTGATGACTTCTACATTTTGGCAATTCTGAATAAAGTTGTTATAAACATTTATGTTTAGGATTTGTATGAACGTAAGTTTTCAACTCATGTGGGTAATTATGTTTCATGCCCTTTTAGAGAGACATAGCATCTGACATGACGTTATCCCTCTTTTCCCTCTGACTGTTAGAAATGCAGATGGCATAGTAAATATGGAGATCATCCCCAAGTTTGCACTGGAGCCATTGTTGGCTTCACAGGGATTTCTGAATGTCCAGTTGTCTTAAGAAAATCACATAAGTAGATTATCCAAAAACTGCTCACTGGTGACTGTCATTCTTATCCGCTCTCTTACCCCAAAAGTTTTAATCAGGGAAAGGGGACCTCATGGAGAAGCTTTGGAAAGAGCCACCATCAGGAATAAAGGAATGCAGAAATTGTTTCTCTAAAGATCCCTGAGGACAGGAGGCTATGGCAGGGTATGCCCAACAGGTGTTTCATGACCATAAAATGTGCCCTGTAAAAGAACCCACTTGCTAGACACCACCGCTTACAGGAACCTGATTTGGTGAAGACGAAGCCAGAGCCCAGGAAGAACAGCTCACAGATTTCAATAGCAGGAGCCAATCTGGTACCTTGTGCTCAAATGGGACAAACGTTATAATGGAAACCAACCAAAACACCTGAAAGGCAAAAACAGGCAAAAACACTAGCATGGGCTCCAAAGGCCCTTCTCACTGCCGTAAGGACAGAGTTGCTTCCTTCTTGAACACAGACTTCATGTTTGGAAATAGGAAGTAACGGAAAAACAGACCTGATAGGAATTTCAACTTGGATTTAGAAGAATATTCACCTGAAATAGGTCTAGAACACTTTTAGTTAACATGATTACGTATTCTCTTTTTCATCTCTGTCTACCCACCCCTAATTGGAAATGAAGGCCTGTACTCGTAAAGAAGTTTAGATCCTTAGGAGAAGGAGGGGGAAGACAATGAAAAGAAGTTGCTAATCTAAGGAAGGGAGCTTGTTACATTTGTATTATACTACATGGGTTACATAAGATGTCATATTTTGCATAAAAATGAAGCACTGGTTGAAAGACAAAAAATAAGTACTTCTTATTTTAAAGGCATTGTGGCCCAGCAGTTAGGGGCTCTCTCAGACCTTTAACTGTGCATGTGCTTGAATCTCAGCACCCATACTTATCTTGAGCAAATTAATTAACCTGTCTGAGTATCAGATTGCTTATCTATAAATTTTTTTTTTTAGATTACTAATGTCTGCTTCATGGGCTGCTTTGATGTTTAAATAACAGATGCATAAAATCTTCAGCACTTGACACCAAATGTTACTAATTTCTAAACTCCATGTTTTGTATGTCATCTAGACTGTTTGACTGTAAATTTTTTGTCTGTAATATATGAGGGAATTACTGCCTTTTTCACAGAGAGGTTGTGAGGATTAAATGAGGTAACTAAATAATGGGTAAGCACATAGAATATGCTCAGAACACATGAGTTTCTTTTTTCCTTCATCTCTAATAAGACCTAGAATAGTACAATATTTATTATAGGTACTTACTATAGCTATTAAGGCTCTATTAAGAACTAGCTCATTTCCATTTCTGAAATTCCTAATCCCTTTAGTGAATTACATACATGAGGAGACGATACCTACATGGCACTTATGGCACCAGAGTTGAGTCTGGTTTACTTCTTGAAGGAAGTACATGTGTATTTCATATGCCCTTGTTTCTCTAAGCACACTCTTTTCCCCCATCTTTCCTCACACACATTTCCCTTCACTTCCTAGCACTCTCATTTCAGCCCTATCCAGAACTATTTCCCCTACAAGTGCTGAGTCACCATAATTCAAATAAAATAAAATCTTTTGCTCTGAGGGCCTCTGCTCTACTGACCAGTGGAGGGTTAGTGGCCTGAAAAATGAATCCCTCTTGGATTCTTAATGATAATAGGTTAATTAGTATGTCATTACTTCTTCCAAGGTGTTCCATTTTAGCAGAATACTTGGGTAGATTTTTTTTTATCATCCAAAGGAATAATTTCTTTTAGTCCTAACATCACTTTGGAGTTTTAATAATGAAATAGTTTGATGTTAGACACTCCTTTGGGGCCTTTCATATCATATTCAGAGCCAACACATAGTAAACCCTCATCAGGACAGTATAAACACTGGTATCCTAGAGACCTGAGAATGTTAATTTATCTTCCAGGGAGTGGCATGGGGTACTGCAAACATAAGTCAAATAAAGGAAATTTGTTAAATGGAAATAATTTTACTAACCTAGAGATAAAATTCTGTCTTCAAACCCTTACAGGAGTTACACATTTTATATTGGAAACCTAAGAATACTATAAAATTCCCCTTTAAAAATACACATTTCACAAATGGAATATATATATAATAATGTCCTCATTGGGAACATACTGTATTTATCTTACAAATGTGAGCTTGGCCCAGTGGTTGTGTCTAAGTCTGGGACATTAAAAAGATCTCAAATCTGTGGTATTATTATAGGGTTTTAATGTTTATCATGTTTGTTTTTTTCATGAAATGTAGGTGTCTTTAACATCGTCTGTTACCTATTCTCTACAGAATCACTTTGGCCTCTTACATAGAGAAGGAAATAGCTCCTGCTCCCCTTTGACTCTCATGCAGAAAGGCAAGCTTTCTACTATCTCCCTATCCTGTCAGGCCACAAATGTGAGTCCTGCTGTCTCTTTCTGATGAATTACTAACACTATATGTTTAGAGGAAACTAGTAAGAATGTTAGATCCTGGAAGCAATTCATGGCAATAGCACCCTGTTTAAAATTTGAAAACTCTTCTTAATCATGAATTCATTTACAATGCACTGTGCTAGAAACTGTGGTGGATGCAAGGAATAATATCTCCCCTGAAGGGCTCTTAACAATCTACTAGAAGGGCAAGGTATCCCGATGTAACTGGGATAGTTCTCCAATAGCAGGGGTTGACAAACTACATTCCTTAGACCAAATCTGCCCTATGACTTGTTTTTATATGGCCTACAAACTAAGAAAGGATATTCATATTTTTAAGGAATTATAAAAAGCAAAACAAAACAAAGACAAGAATATGTGACAGAAACTGCAAGTGGCCCAAGGAGCCTAAGATATTTACCATCTGGCTCTTTACAGAAAATTTGCCCAGCACCTCTCTACACAGTACTGAACATAACTAACAGGTCATAGTCCATCCCAAGGGCAAATACTGGAGCACGTCCTCATGGTCCCCATATACAAACACATTACCCAACATCCTATCTATGTGTTTCTAAGGGTCACACATGTTATTCTCTACCTTGAGAGAGAATTTTATTCTGTCTCAGCACTGTCTCCCAGTGCTGACTTGTGCAGAAGGGCAATGAGAACAGAATGTTATTAGCAGGCTTGATCAGAAGTTGTGTCTAAAGCACAGAAGTGGGGTGAAATCATGTTTTTGGAAAAGACAAATCCCCAGCATGACCCCTCTATGCCCTGCTAAGCAGGAGCCCAAGTTACTGGAGCACTTAGCCACCAGTTCTCAGTTGCCATATTAGCCATCTTCTAGGTACTGAGTTTCAGCACCCATGGCATCATGACCCCAGAACTTCTGCTCTGTTGCCTACCATTGTGATTCCCCTCCAAAAAGTTGGAAGGCTATTATTCACATTTAAGATCCTTTATTGATATATTTTTATCCAAACCCAGTTGCCTAAAGAATATCAGCTTGCAGAGGGTTCTAAATTCAAACCCATTACTCAATGCCAAAGCCCCAATCCATTGGAACTGAATATCAACTGCCCCATTAGAAAGGCCATAGACTCTGGAAGTAATCATTATATCAGCCACTTCCTTGTGTTTGTTTATGGGAACCATGAGAACATGCTCTAATATTTGCCTTTGTGGATAGACTGTGTCCTATTAGTTACAAGGTCCTATTTCTTGGACCCAGAGGCTGAGTGTCTGGTACCACATAGATTAATGGGACTCTCTCACTTGTTTATAGTTATCCTCTTGGCCCCTGTGAACATATGAATTTGTAACTCCTATTTTAAATCCTCAAAATACAAAAGATCCACTTTGTACACATTAGGATGGCTGTTAAAGAAAAAAAGAAAATAACAAGTGTTGACAAGGATGTGGAGAAATTAGAACTCTTACGCATTGCTGGTAAGAAGGTAAAATAGTAAACCACTGTAGAAAACAGTATGGTGATTCCTCAAAAAATTAAAAATAGAATTACCATAAATTCAATATTCTCTAGTAACTTCACTTCTGGTATATACACAAAAGAATCGAGATAGGAACTCCAGCAAATATTTGTACACTCATATTTATAATAGCATTATTCACAAGAGCCACAAAGTGGAAGCAAACCAAGTGTCCAATGATGAATAGATAAACACAATGTGGTATACTTGTATATATACAATGGAATATTATTATTCAGCCTTAAAAAGGGAGAACATTCTGACATGCTACACCATGGATGAACCTTAAAGACACTATGCTAAGTGAAATAGGCCAGTCATACAAGGACAAATACTGCATGATTCCACTCATCTGAGGGACCTAGAGACAAATTCATAGAGATAGAAAGTAGAATGGTGGTTTCCAGGGGTTGGGGAATGGGAGCATGGGGAGTCACTATTTAATAAGTACAGAGTTTCAGTTTTGTAAGATTAAAAAAAGTCCTAAAAATGGATAGTGGTGATTGTTGCACAAAAATATGCATGTATTTAATGCCACTGAACTGTATATTTAAAAACGATTAAGATGGGAGTTCCATTCAAAATAGCAGGGTAGGTAAATGCTGTACTCTCCTTCTCTCAAGACCATGTAAAAGTTACAATCAAACTATGGAATAACCATCATTAAGAATCACCTGAAGTCCAGCTGAACTGATGTTCTATAACTTAGGATATACAGAAGAACCCATAACAAGACTTACGTAGGAGGGGTAGAGATATGGAACTGGCTGGTCCTGTCCCACACCTGCATGTGACCATTAAAAATTGGGAGGGATATCTTGGCTGTGAAGTCTCCTCTGAGGAGCAAGGGTCACAGTTCTACACCTGACTCCCCAGCCCAGGGCTCCGGTGCCAGGAAGAAAGGAACCTATAACTTCTGGCTGTGAAAATCAGTGGGGATTGTGGTTGAGTGAGACAAAGGGTAGATGGAGTCATTCCTCTTAAAGGGCTTGAGCATGGACTTATTTCCTGATGTATTCACTCAATCTGAGCTCTAGCACAGAGGCAGCAGCTCAAAAAGTGCCAGGTACATAAGGAGAAACTGAATTGTCTGGCTTCAAAGCAAGGGCTGGAGGGGCAGCTCTCTCCCAGACAACAATGCTGGCAGGTGCCACTGTGCCTCTTTAGAGCTGTTCACGCCACCCAGCATGCAGACACAGGCCACAGCCATATCTGATTCACCAGCAACCTGGCTAACACCATTTTCCCTGCCTGGTGATTCCCTGAGACCCTACCCCACCCAACTTAATGGGCCCAGAGAAGCCATTTCCAGTAGCTACTCCATAGAAACAGCCTGTCTGATTTCATGCTGCAACCTTTTATAAAATCTCTCAAAGGTTTGCAAGCTCAAGCAAGCAGCATCTAGCCTTTGCATGACCCATACCACCTGTTGAGCAGCCCTGACCCCAGCACTATCAGCAGCCAGCTTTGATTCCCACCTTTGCTTCTCCTGGGTACTTCCAAGCCTAAAACAAGTGGCAACAATCTGCAGGTCACTTTGTAGCTCATATCAACTGACCATGAGCAGGGTACAGGCAGCAGATGACCTTGGCCTGCACCAGAGCCCCTTCCAAAAGGCCCTAGAACCAACATACCTGGTGGCCAGCTTCAGATTGCACCAGAGCACCACACAGCCACCTCCACAAAAGGCACACTCAAAAGGAAGACTGGGAAGGCACTAAAACCCAGCTAAAGCAAATTCTCCTCCATAGGGCCAGCCCTTGCACAACAGCTTCTCCACTATAGTCATGGACAATCCTCACAACCAATCAACCTTAGTGTCAGTTCATTCCATTGATGTGCAAACAGCGACTGAGGATCAACTACAGTAGGAGGGCAGGCAACTCACACGAGGGGCACACCTAGAGTGTCCAACTCAAGTGACAAGGGAAACTGAGCCACTAGGCCCCACAGAACACATACTAGATGAAGGCACTCTGCTAACACCAGGTGACATAGAAGCTCTACCTAATACATAGAAACAAACACAGAGAGGTAGCCAAAATGAAGAAATAAAGAAATATGTCCCAAATGAAAGAACACAAGACAGCTCTAGAAAAAGAACTAAACAACAGGGAGATAAGCAATCTACCAGATGCAGAGTTCAAAACACTGGTTATAAGGATGCACAGTGATCTTAGTAAGAACTTCAACAAAGAAAGAGGAGACATAAAAATAGAAAGAGAAAACAATAAGAAGAATGAAGAATACAATAACTGAAATAAAGAATATATTAGAAAGAAACAACAGTAGATTAGACAAAGCAGAGGAATGAAGCAGTGATTTAGAAAATAAGGTAGCAGAAAAAAGAATCAGAACAGCAATAAATAAATAAATAAATAAAAATAAAGAATGCAAAAAATGAAGATAGTTTAAGGGACTTCTTGGACAATATCAAGCATAACCATATTTGCATCATAAGGGTACCAGAAGGAGAAGACGAAGAGCAAAACATTGAAAATCTATTTGAAGAAATAATGAAGAAAAACTTTCCTAATCTGAGGAGGGAAACAGGCATACATGCCCAGGAAGTGCAGAGAGTCCCAAATAAGATGAACCCAAAGAGGCCCATACCAACACACATTGTAACTAAAATGCCAAAAGTTAAAGACAAAAAAGGAATCTTAAAAGCAGCAAGAGAAAAGCAGTTAGATAACTATAAGACAGCTTCTAAAAGATTGTCTGCTGATTTCTCAACAGAAACTGTGTAGGCCAGAAGGGATTAGCACACAATATTCAAGTGATGAAAAGATTACTGCAATCAAGATTACTCTATACAGCAAGGCTATCATGTAGAATGTGTGTCCAACTTTTTGGGTTCCCTGGGCCACATTGGAGAAAGAAGAATTGTCTTGGGCCACACATAAAATATACTAACACTAAGGCTAGCTGATGACCAAAAAAAAAAAAAAGAAAAGTCTGTGTTTAATAAAAGTCTGTGTTTAAGTTTTGTAATGCTTTAAGAAAGTTTATGAATTTATGTTAAGCTGCATTCAAAGCCATCCTGGGCTGCAAGTGGCCTGTGGGCCACAGGTTGGACAAGTTTGATTTAGAATCAAAGGACAAATAAAAAGCTTCCCAGACAAAAAAAAAAAAAAAAATGAAGGAGTTTATTATCACCAAACCAGTATTACAAGAAATGATAAAGAGACTTCTTTAAGAAAAAAAGAAAAGATATAAAATATGAATAATAAAATGGCAATAACTACATATCTATCAATAATTACTTACAATGTAAATGGATTAAATGCTCCTATCAAAAGTCAGTGTGGCGAAGACAAAAATACAACCCTTACATAAAGAGATTCACTTCAGATAAAAAAAAATAGAGGCTAAAAGAGATGGAAAAAGTTATTTCATAAAAATGAAAAAAGAAAAAAACTGGGATAGCAGTACTTTTACCAGACAAAATAGACTTTAAAACAAAAGCAATAACAAGCAACAAAGAAGGACCCAGTAATCCCACTTATGGGTATTTATTTGAAGAAACCAAAAAAACTACTTCAAAGGAATGTATGCATATGCATCCATATGGTCATTGAAGCATTATTTAAAACAGCCAAGATATAGAGGCAACCTGGGTATCCATCAATGGATGAATGGATAAAGAGAGGTGGCACAAAAATAGAATAAATATTAGCCATAAAAAGAATAATATATTGCCATCTGCCACAATATGGATAAATCTGGAAGGTATTGTGCTGAGTGGAGTAAGTCAGAGAAAGACAAATGTCACGTGATTTCATTTATAAATGGATCTAGAGAACAGGATAAATAAATAAAACAGAAACAAGCTCATAGATGCAGAGACCATTTCGATGTTTACCTGATTGGGGGATGTGGTTTGGAGGATGGGTGAAGCGGGCGGGGATTAAGTAGTACAAATTGTAGTTACAAAATAGTCATGGGGATGTATAGTATGGGTAATATAGTCAGTAGTATTGTAATAATTATGTACGGTGTCAGAAGGGTACTAGATTTATTAGGATAATCACTTTATAAATTATGAGCATATAAAAAAACATCACTGTGCTATACATCTTAAACTAATATATAGTATGTCAACTGTAATTGAAAAATAAAAATGTTAAGAAGTAAAAAGTAAACATTAAATTAAAATTTAAAATTGTTAAGTTGTTAAATTTTATATTATGTGTTTTTCCACAACTTTTAAAAATGCAAAAAATCTTCTAAGGATTCATATCCCTTTCTTGAAGAATAAGAGATTAACATCTAGACTAAGCCACGTATTGGTTCTTTGATATCATGCCATGCAACCTCTCAATTTAAAAAAATTTTGTATCTACCTATTCATGCATCATTTGTGAGAATTAAATGAGTATCTACTGTGAAGTGACTTGTAAATAGTAAACCACATTCCAGGTGGAGGATAAATCATGTGAGTACTACCCAAGGGTGTGAAATTTGCACGGTGTTGTGATATGTCACTTCCAATGGAAACAATAGAGAAGGCTTTCATGGAAGACCTAGCATTTGAGCCAAGCTTTAAAGAATGGGAAGCATTTGAAAAAGTGCAAATACAGATGGGATTTTAAAAAGAGGGAGAGGAATAAGGAAAGGGTCTTAAGTGGACAAATAAATGATGTATTTGATCAAGTAATCAGATTTGACAGGAGTGGAGGGTGAAAAAAAACAATAGAAAGGGGTCGTATTATGGAAAGTCTTGAAAGCCAAGAAAAAAGCCTAAGAAATTTGATTTTCATTCAATAGACCATGGGAAGTCATTATGTGTTAAAAAAGAAAACTTACCAGACTTTTACAAGTACTATTGTAGAGTTATACTGTGGAGAAAATGGAGTAGCTTAGGCTTTCTCACTGAGCTTCCACCAGAATCCCAGGTGGCAGCCATTTTATTGTTTATGTGCCTTATGAGCTCGCTTCTTGGCTGCCGGCCACTTTTGTTCTCCTGCCTATGTAAGGGGATGGGACTCTCTGGGAGGGAGTTATTGAGAGAGAACTCCCAGATACCATTTTGTTGCTGCCCTGCTTTTGGAATAAAGGCTATATTTCATTTGCCTGCTGCTCTTTGGTTTTTCTTCAGTCTGCTTGGATCTAGTGTGAACCTACCTGACTCTGGTTGTTTGCAACACACACACAGGATAGATTAAAATATAGGTAAACTGGAATTAAAGAAGTAAATTAAAAGGCTATAGAAAATTTTAAGTCACAAGTTATTCAGGGTTAAGCTAAGATGATGGTTGAGAAAATTGAAAGAAAATGATACAAATCCTGATGTGGGACTTTTAAAAATGTCTTATAGCTATTACTTTACAATTTATGGAACATTCACAGTTATTTTAAATTTGTCTAACAGATGTTTTTAAGAAGAGGATTAGATATTTAGTCCACACCTCTATTTCAGGCTTCGGAATCATGCTTCCTTCTGCCATTTGGATATTGTCATCTTAATGTTCTCTAGGCCCCTCAAATTAAAGATGTTCATTCATGAACTAATAAATCTACTTATTTTTTAGTTTTCTGATCCTTAAAGAAATAACATTTGTGGTTTTTACCTCTTATTAAAAAATTCATATATATTCTCTGTCGAACATTTGGAAAAATCATCACCGTGTAAAAACCAAAACAAAACAAAACAATACAAAACAAAACAAAACAATACAAAACAAAACAAAACTTCTTTTTCATCCTACCCCAAAAAGATGTTTTTACAAATATATTTGATAAACATGTATAGTAATTTTATACATATGATTAACTTTTTAAGTAAAAAGAAATTAACATTGAACTATACAAACTATTTTGTAACTTTAAAATAATTGTTGGTCTCCTAGTATTATTACAAAATAATATATCAAGGCTATTTTCTCCATAACCACAATGTTAGTCATTAACCATGTGATCTTGAGTAAATCAATCTCCCAAATCTGTTTTCTTTACTTTAAAATGGGTATGCTAATAGAGTTGACCCTTGATTCAATGTGGCTTTTTTTTTTAACTATGTGCATCAACTTATACACAGATTTTTTTCAGTTGACCCAATTCAAACCTGTGTTGTTCAAACATCAGTTGGTCATTGGGAATCTGCATATGCAGAGAGCTGCCTTTAATTATACTTGAACTTTTTACTATGCAGGCAGTGGGCACCCCTAATTCCTGCATTATTCAAGTGTCAACTGTACGTGGCTCACTGCATTGTTGTAAAGCAGTGGTTCTTAAACTTTACCAAACATTTGAAACCCCTGGTAGGCTTTCTAATAACCCAAACTATAGGTCACACCTCAGGGGTGTGGGAGCTAGACATCAATAATTTTTAAGTTTCTCCAGGTGATTATAATTTACAGCAAAGCTGGGAGCCAATTTTGTAGGGTTTAAATAAGACAACATGTAAAAGGCACCTGGCAGGTAGAAGGCACTCAAATAATCTCTCCCATTTACTGAGTGACTATTTACTGTATATCCCACCATTCACTAGCACTCTGTACTCATTATTTCCTCTAACTCTCATCATATCACTAAGAAGTTACCTAATCTTACAAAGTAGGAGGTTTAGACTAATTAAAAACTTACTCAATGACACACAGCTCATAATTAAGGAATTCGGATTCAAACCCAGGTGTGCCATACTGAAGTTTATACCTTTTCATCATGTTGCATTAGGCTACAAAAATACTATTCTTCCTTTTTGCTTCCTAGCTTCTTTAATTCTATCTAAACCAGTTTATCATAATACTTTGCATATAAAGGAAAATCTGTATTCTGTGGCATTTTTATCATTATCTTCTGTAACTTTACTAATTGTCATTTCTAGCCAAATAAGGGTTAATGCGTGCAGTAGAGCCAGATTGTGAATGACTATTTAAAATATAATGTTAATGGATTTTAAAATGGTTTTGTCCCTTTATCTATAGGCCAGTTAACTATAAACAGATTTGAAATGGTTATATTCATAGATTCCACTTGAGGCCCTATTCAACCACCTTTTAAATATGTAACATTTTCTGTAAGAGAGTTTGTATTGGCTTAAACAAAAACAATCACTACCATTAGAAAATTAATCACATATGTATACACATTTAATATATGTACATAACGGTTTGAAACAGAAAAATTTTCTGACTACACAATGATTATAATAAGGCCTGTAATCATGACTTTGCTCTAACACATTGTTGAAGTAGTATTTCCATCTGTACTTAGGAATTGTGTCAATTTTTATTATGTAGTAAGACACAGTCAAATTGTTTTCATAACTTTGGAAGTTACTCATTCCACATTTTCTTTATTATTTTTTGGCATTCGAGGCTATTGTATTGCTCTGAACAAATGTCTGTGTCTTGAAAGCAAAAACATTTGCTCTCATCTCATCTTACTTGATATTTTTGGAAGAATAAACTGACAACCTCCATGAATGATTCCGAGTTAGCAGGAGAGCATCTGCTGCAGGATGGTTTTTTCTCTTTTAAAGTTCACTGAGAAGCTAATTTCATCATTTTAAAAGTAAAAATATTGTCCAATTTCAGGTGATAATAAAAATAAATGTAGATTCAAAAATTGACCATTTACATCCAGAAAAACCTTAAAATGTTAATATTTATTTAGTTGGTAGATGCTAACAGGTACTATTCATACTAATAACGCATGTCCATAAATACGACTCCTCAACTCGCCTATCTTGTATTCACTTACTTATTTGGGTCTAGACATTTATCTGATATTGAGGGTAGGTTCTTATACTGCAAATGACTGAGGCCAGGGAGATTTGTACCAGATTCAGGTAGATCAGGCAAACCAAACAAAAACCATGAAGCCATAAGGTAGCTGAGACATAGCCTTTGTTCCAGAAGCAAAGCAGCAATAAACATGGCATTACTTCCCCTACCCCAGAATCCCATTCCTTTATATAGGCAGAAGAACAAACTTGGCAGCCAGCCAAGTGTGAGCTCATAGGGTATATAAACAACAAAATGGCTACCTCCAGGAAACATGCAAGTCATGGTTACATAACAAGTGCTGAGTTATTTTCTGGCAAATGTTCGGCTAGGAAGCCTAAGCAACTCCATTTTCCCCACAGTTCTATTTTCAAAATGTTCAATAGTAGGGAAGGAGACACTGTATTGGCTAATACTTCCATGTTAAAATTTGTAAATGAAATCTTTTTGAAAGGAATTGTCACACTGAGTTATTAACGAATGGCACATGGGTTTATTTCTTAATTGTTCATATGTGAACTTTCTTCATTCAATTTTTGGCATTCCTTCAGTGGCCCATTTTTGCTACATGTTTACTTTATCAACTGATTTTTTTTTAAAGATGTATCTACCATTAGAGAGCTTTGAGAATATGTTTTAAAATGTTAAAATACTGGGCTTAGCAAAATTACAACAGGCAGCATAAACCAGATTGAGAACTATCCTGCCAAGCAATATTTCTCAGTAAGCCATTTGGAGAGACTACATTTTTAAAAAAAGTAGTTGATACCTTGATCAAAAATATACTTCCTCTCTCCCTCCTTCCTCAATATTAGTTTTCTTATATACATTTTAATTCCTATATGAGTATAATTCTAAAATATACCTTGCACTTTATATGTGATCACATATAAATGTTTGTCTTCAGAGATTCAAAAAGAATTGAGAAGTTCCAAGCGGCAGAAATTATCTTTAGAAAATTAATTTTGAATTCTGTTATAACCTTTGGGCTCTGAAACCATAAACTTTTTCCAAAGTAAGATGGGAAGAAGTAGATAATTCTCTTAGTGACCAACCCAATGGTTTCCTGTGTTTTCCCTTGAGGGAAAAATATATATGAGTGTCTGCTGATGATTACCTTCAGCCTTGGTGACTCCCAGAAAAGAGAAAATCTCTGCTTACTTTGAGTAACAGGTTGAGCATTGGGGTGGGAAGAGGTCTATTTGGATATAGGGTGGTTAGGCATTGCCTCTGAGACTGCAAATTTGAAAACTGAATTCTGAAGCATGAAAAGGAGCAACTGATGTGAAATGTGGAGGAGATAGAAAACTTTCCAGGTGAAAGGGAAAGCCTGTTAAAGGACACTGAGGCAAGAGATTCCTATTTTTAAGGGATGGGCAGTTCATCAGTGTGTTTGAATGAAATAGTAAAGGAAAGAGTGCCACAAGAAAGGGTTATGCTGAATAAGACAGGTCATTAGGGGCCTTGTAAACATAAGGATGAAGTCAAATGTTATTTTATTTTCATTATTGAGTAGAGTTTTAAGTAGATCAGGGACACCTTCAGGTTCAAAAAGATTACCCCTACCTCTAGGATATATACCAGAACAGACAAGACCAATCAAGAAGCCATTAAAAAACAGAAATGGACAAACCTGGCTCAAGAAGATAACTATAGAACAAATCACAAAGGTTAAATATTAATATCTTAACAGATGGTTTTAGAAATGAATTTCTTCTAACCACCAATGAATATAAAATTATTTTTTTCACCCATTAATTCTAGACTGTAGAAAAACACAAAAACCTTCTGAATAAAATTTGAATAGTTTTAATAAAATATCTCATGAAAGTAACAAAAAAGCTTGTAGTTTTACTTTTTTAAATGAATATATCCATTAAGATAAGCTAACATACCAAATATTACAGGAAAAAAGCCATATGATTTTGTTAATGATTGCAATAGAGACATTTGATAAAATTAATTAGACATTCCTAAGAAAACTGTAAGTGATAGAGAAATGTAAAAAAGTTCCATGGCAGGTCTTGGCAGCCAGAAGAGGAGGCAGTATAAGCAAGACCATTTGCCAATTTTTCTACCTGCCCAGCCCATGTTCTACCTGAGAGACACCTGTCAATGACAATAGGTGTGGAAACCTTCAGCACCATTAGCATGTGGCCCAATACCAAGACGTAATATTAACCTTTATTTCGAGGGACTGCATAGCAAGCAGTCCTACTCCACGAACTACTGATGCTCTGGGGCCATAGCCTTTTATTTCTTCCAGTCTGGCCCATGCACACCACTTTGGCCCAGAAGATGGGGGCATTTACAGTTGTTTGGGACAGTCTCTTCTCTTTTTCTCCCTTTAGGGGACAGGGACCTTCAGGGGCTTGGCTACATAGAATTTCTGAACCTTGGCACTATTGACATTTTGGACCAGACATGTCTTTATTGCATCCATTGTAGGGTATTTGGCAGCATCCTTGGTCTTTATCCACATGATGTTAGTAGCATGCAATCATCTTCCCAAGCTGTGACAATGAAAAGTATCTCTAGACATTGCTAACTGTCCTCTTAGGACAAAATTACCACAATTGAGAAAGCGAGTTTTGATGTCTCTTCTTTTTCTTATGAGCCAACTGAATGAGAGAAAATATTTGCAAATAATATTTGCAGATAAGGGTCTAATATCTAAAATATATAAAGAACTAATAAGACTTAACAACAGAAAAGCAAACAACCCAATTGAAAAGTGGGCAGAAGAATTAAACAGACACTTCTCCCACGAAGAAATACAAATGGCCAGCAGACATATGAAAAATTGCTCATCCTCATTAGCTATCAGGGAAATGCAAATCAAAACCACAATGAGATACCACCTCACACCTGTGAGAATGGCTGTTATCAACAAGACAAGGAATAACACGTGCTGGAGAGGATGTGGAGAAAAAGGAACTCTGGTACACTGCTGGTGGGAGTGCAAACTGGTACAACCACTGTGGAAGGCAGTGTGGAGGCTCCTCAGAAAATTGGGAATGGAGTTCCCATTTGACCCAGCAATCCCCCTTCTGGGGATCTACCCAAAAGACTTGAAAACCTTTGTCCGCAAAGACTTATGTACCCCAATGTTCATCGCAGCGCTGTTCACAGTGGCCAAAACATGGAAACAAACAAAGTGCCCTGTGACAGAGGACTGGATAAAGAAGATGTGGTGCATATACACAATGGAATATTACTCAGCTATAAGAAAAGATGAAATATTGCCATTTGCAACAAAATGGATGGACCTGGAGATCATCATGCTAAGTGAAATAAGCCAGACAGAAAAAACAAAGAACTGTATAACTTCACTCATATGCGGAATATAAAACTGAAAGCAAAGAAAAAAGAAATGAAGAAACAAATAACCCATGGACACAATCAATAGTTTAATGTTTATTTGGGGACGAGTAGGATAGGGAGGGGAGAAAGGGGAGGGTGGGAGAGGAGGGGGTGGGGAACTAAATATAAGGTGATGGAAAGAGAAGTCACATTAGGTGGTAAACTTATTATACATCAAGTTGACAATGCACTGTAGAATTGTATGCCTGAAACCTATGTAATCCTTGCTAACAGATGTCACCCCAATAAGTCTAACAATAAAAATGAATTAAAAAAAAATAAGGGTACCAGTTCTGCCAAAAAGTACTTCACCCATATGACCTCATTTAACTTTACTTCCTTAAAGGCCCCTTCAGCAATATAGTCACATAGGTAGTTAGAGTGCCTACACATTATTTTGGAGTGACATAATTCAGTCCATAGTAATACCTAAACAAGATTTTTGAAAAAAAATTAAATAACCTTAATTCAATAACTACATTACATACAACTGCCATTATTTTATTTAAATCAGTAACAAGCTAGGGATTTCTGCTATTATCACTATTCTTCAATACATTGTGGACACAGATAAGGCTAAAAAATTAAAGAAGCAGTATGGAGAATGAAAAGATAATATTATCTTTATTTCTAGTTAGTATGATTATATACTTTGAAAACAAAAGATATTCTACTAAATAACTATAAGAATTAATAACAGAATTTAGTAAGATGGCCAGTCAGATACAAAATTAATAGCTTTTATTTCTACTAATATTACTCAATTAGAATTTGAAATGATAAATATCCCATTTATAACTACAATAAAAAGATAAATTATGCAAAACAAATCTAGGAATTGGATATAAATAAAGAAAATGATAATATTTTATTGAATGATGCAACAAGATCTAAAAGAGGAGAGACAGTTCTTCCAACGTTACTATAAATTTATTGTAGTTACAACCAGAATCTGAACATAATTTTTTCCAATTGCTCAAAATAAGTTTAAATTTTATAATGGAAAAAGAATATGCAATAACTGCATTTTTAAAGTTGATATCAAGAATGGACTCACTATACCAGATATTTAAAATTCTATAAATCTACTGTAATAAAAACTGTATTAACATAATAATAGACAAATAAATAACTGGTATGAAATAAAATTTAGACTTCTGGTCAAGAAGATGGAGTAGGTTAACACTGTGCTCTCCTCCCACAACCACAAAATTATAAATAAATTATAGAAAAACCACTTTTGAGAACCCTCTGAAGATGAGCTCAACAGAACTCCTATAACTAAGGATATAAAGAAGTCACATTGAGACTGGTAGAAGGGCCAAAAACCCAAAACGGGCTGGTCACACACCTTATCTAGTGGTTAAGAATTGAGAGAGATAATAGAAAAAAGAATCATCAGATTTGTATGGAACCACAAAAGACCTTGAAATGTCAAAGCAATTCTACAAAAAAAGAATAAGTCTGGAGGCATCACACTCCCTGATTTCAATCTATACTACAAAGTGTCAATAATCGAAACAGCTTGGTCTTGGTAGAAAAACAGACACACAGATCAATGAAAGAGAATCAAAATCCCAGAAATAAATCCACAAATATATGGACAGATAATTTTTGACAAAGGAGCAAAAAATATACAATAAGGAAAAAAGCCTCTTTGGTAAATGGTTCTGGGAAAACTGGAAAACCACATGCAAAAGAATGAATCTGAACTACAAATTGTCACCATATACAAAATTTAATGGAATACTATTCAGCTATAAGAAAAAATGAAATAGGGCCATTTATGGCAACATGAATGGATCTTGAGATCATCATGCTAAGTGAAATAAGCAAGACCTAAAAATCCAAGAACTACATGATTCCACTCATATGTTTCTCACAAGATGCTAGCCTTGGCCCACCCTGAAAACTTGCCTAAAATCTCTCAAAGTTTCCCAACACCAAACAAACAGAGACTGGCCTTTATGTATGCTGTACCTCCTGCTTAGTGGCTCCTAGCACGATTGGCAGCCAACTTCCATTCATAGGATAGCCTCTGCCAAGTGCCTCCAAGTCCAGCAGAGGCAGATACAAACCAAAGATCATTTTGTGGCTCCTACCAGGTGGCCTGGGGCCAGGCATAGGCCGCAGCTGACCTGAGCCTGCCCAATAGATGCTCTTAAAAGGCCCCAGAACAAACACACCCAGTGACCAAACTCTGACCACATCAGAACACCACCCAATTTGTTCCACAAGAGACATACCCAAAAGGTGGACTCAGCAGAGATCAGATCACCACTAAAGTGAAACCTGCTCTGTGGGGTTAGACCCCATACAACAGCTTATATTCATGGCAGGTCCTCACAGTCAGTCAGTCTAGGGTAAATTCCACCCACTAACCTGCCAATAGCAATGAAGGCTCAACTATAACATGAAGGCACGTACCACCCACACAAAGGACACCCCTAGAGCACCAGGCTCAGGTAACCAAAAAGCCTGCATCATCAGGCCCCACAGGATACCTACTATGTAAGGCAACCCTGTCAAGACTGGAAGGCATAGGAGATCTATCTAATATATAGAAACAGAGGGAGGCAGCCAAAAGGAGGAATAAAGAAACATGTCCTAAATGAAGAAACAGGACAAAACTCCTGAAAAAGAACTAAAGAGGTCAGATCAAGCCGTCTACCAGAGTTCAAAATACTGGTTATAAGAATATTCAATGAACTTGGGAGAAGAATAGATAAACTCAGTGAAAACGTACACAAAGATATAGAAACCAAGTTAAGCCAAACCAAACAAAACCAAACAAAATTAGACAGAAATGAAGAACATAATAACAGAAATGAAGAATACATTAGAGGGAATCAGCAGTGGATTATATGAAGCAAGGGATCAAATAAGCAATTTGAAAGACAAGGTAATGAAAAACACCCAATCAAAACATTGAAAAGAAAAAAGAATCCAAAAAACTGAGAATAGTTTAAGAGACCTCTGGGAGAACATCCAGCATAACAATATTTGCATCATACAGGTACTAGAGGGAGAAGAGAGAAAGCAAAGAATTGAAAACATATTTGAAGAAATAATGATGGAAAACTTCCCTAACCTGGCAAAAGAAATAAACATATAAACCCAGGAAGCACCAAGTCCCAAATAAGATGAATCCAAAGAAGCCCACACCAAGACACAACATAATTGAAATGCCAAGTTAAAGACAAAGAGAGAATCTTAAGACAGTAAAAGAAAATCAGTTAATTACCTACAAGGAAGCTCCCATGAATCTGTTAGCTGATTTTTGAACAGAAACATTGTAGGCCACTCAGAGTGATGAAAAGCAAGGACTTTCAACCAAGGGTATTCTACCCAGCAAGGCTATCATGTGTAATGGAAGGACAGATAAAGAGTTTCCCAGACCAAAACAAAACCAAAACAAAACAAAAAGTGAAGGAGTTCATCACCACCAAACTAGTATTATAAGAAACTTTAAAGGGAAGAGAAAGAGAAGGAGGAAGAGAAGAAAAGGAGGAGGAGGAGGAAGAAGGAGAAAAGGAAGGAAGTGAGTAAGGAAGGAAGATGAAAGAAGGAGAAAGAGGAGAAGGAGAAAAGGATAAAAAATGTAAATAATAAAATAGGAATAACTACATTCCTATAAATAATTACTTTCCATGTAAATGGGTTAAATGCTCCAGTCAAAAGCCATAGGGTGGCTGAATGGATAAGAAAACAAGATCCATATATATGCTGCAAATAAGAGACCCACTTCAGATAGAAAGACATACACAAACTGAAAAAGATATTTGATGCAAATGGAAATGAAAATTAAGTTGAGGTAGCAATACTTATATCAGTGAAAATAGAGTTTGAAATGAAGGCTATAACAGGAGACAAAGGACAATTCATATACAATAGCCAAAACATGGAATCAACCTAAGTGTCCATTGGTAGGTGATTAAAGAAGTGCTACATATATACAATGAAATATTACTTGACCATAAAGAAGAATGAAATCCTACCATTTGAAACAACCTGTGTACCCAGAAGGTATTATGCTAAGTAAAATAAGTCAGACAGAGAAAGACAAATGCCATATGATTTCACTTATTCGTGACATTTAAAAAACAAAATAAAAGAACACTCAAAACAGAAATACAGTCACAGATACAGAAAAGAAACTAATAGATGCCAGATGAAAGTGGAGCTAGGAGGCTGGGTGAAAAAGCTTAAGGTATTAAGAAGTATAAATTGGCAGTTACAAAATAGGCACAGGAAGTAAAGTACAGCTTAGGGAATATAGTCAATAATATTGTAATAACTATGTATGATGTCAGGTTGGTGTTAGACTTAGTGGGAAAATCACTTCATAAGTTATATAAATGTCTAACCATATGCTGCACACCTGAAATTAATATAATATTGAATGTCAACTGTATTGAAAAAAAATTTAAAAATGTATATTTTAACAAACAAAAAACTCTAAACTGAAGATAATAAATGATAACATTATCATTTTGGTTTAGGAGAACAAATTTTTGTTCTCTTTGAAATAATGTTAGCATTCTTGGACAATTATCTTAAGGAACATTATAGTTTCCTACAATGGCTAAAGATATAAATGTAAAAAATCAGAAGACAAAAACATCATAAGAAAAATTGAGAGAACGTTTTAAACCTTGCAATAGAGAAAGCAAGACAGTAGTCTTGAAAACACATTTAAAAAGCAGTAAATTTGGTTACACTAAATTAAAATGTTTCTACCAAGAAAGAGAAGCTACTGTCATTGTCCAAATGAGAGGTAAGAGTAGTTATAACAGTGTTAATATTGGAGATGGAGAGAAGTAGACAGATTTGATATATGAGGGGGGATCCACCAAAAAAAAAAAAAAAAAGAAAAGAAAAAGAAAAACACAAAACCAGAATTATATTTCTTTGATGTGAGAAGTATTGTGCACTTGAAATTTGTTCCTCTGGGTCAAACAGTCAACCAAAATTTTTTATCTGTAAGTTTTGAGAAGGTTGTATCATGATTTGTGAGAGAAATGTCCCAAGTTGTGGCAAATAGATGATTGGTTCTTCCACCATAACAGTGCACCTGCCCACACCATGCTCAGTGTTCAGCAGTTTCTGACCAAAAAATGGCATGACCCTCATGCCCCACCCTCTCTATTCACCTAATCTAGCCCCAAGCAAAGTTTTTTGTTTCTCCAGATGAAAAAGTTCTCAAAGGGAAATGTTTTGCTCATGTGGAAAATATGAAACTAAAAATGGCAGAAGCACTATAAGGCATCAAGATCCACAAGTTTAAAAACTTTTTTTGCACAGTGGAGAAGCATTTTGATAGGTGCATTGCATCAAACAGAAAGTATTTTGAAGGTGACTGAAGTTTAAACATGTAAGAATAAATACATAATTTTTTATAAATAAATTCCAAAATGGCATAAACAAGATTTCCAGGTAGATTGAATGTGGATTTGAAAGTGGAAAGAAAGTAGAATTAGAGCCAGGTTTTGTGAAATCATTTTAAAGAAAAGTAATACAAAATTACACCAAATTAGATAAAAAATGTGTATGTCTTTAGAATGAGGAAAAAAGCCACAGCAAATTACAAAATTTAAAAAGCTTCTAGATACTATAAACATTACCAAATTGTGAAAAAGAAAACAAAACAAAATGAGATAGTATTTTTAATTAATCAACTACTTGAAACACTTTGGCAGAATACACTTTGATATTGCCTTCATAAACTAATGATTTTGCAAGATTATTTAGTAAATAAAAAATGAAAGATAATTTAGTCTTTGTTCTATTGTGGTTGATCAACTTTTGTTTCTATATTTACGATTGGGATATATAAAACACATGGCATCACATATAGATGTATTTACTATTTGTAGTACAGTTTTAAAATTGTATTCTACATAAAAATATTCTGATAATTTTTTATGCGATTTTCATCTTTGAAAAGTATAGATTATTTATTATTGTATATGTTGCATTATTGAGTATTTGTGGCAAGAGAAAACTTCTCTTTTGACTAGGTGCCATTATGTCTCGCCTGTTCCCATGTTTAGCTAAATGAATGTTCTAATATTTAGCTAAATAAATACTAAATATTACGTGTGTGATTACTGAAAGAATTTTCCAGAGACTGTTGTCTGGCTCCCCAAATTTTAACTGTTACTTCTCCTCCCTATGTAATACTTTTGCGTTTAATAGGTCTGCTCATTTTGCAAGAGAACCATAGGTCCTGAACCTTTGTATCACAAAGTTTGGTGAGATAGCATAGTGAGTGTTTAGGAACTTTCCTAACATAATCCATGCAAGAATAACTAGGAATAACTTAATTATATACAGAAATGTCTGTGGACAATATAAGTTTATTCCACTAAATCCAAACTATATGTATCCATAACACAACTTCCTCATAATCAGATCTCAAAAATCTCACTTAAAATTCAACAACATAGGCTTAAGTAAAATAAGGGAATAGTATACCATGCAAATATTAATTTCAAAAAATCAGGAATGGCTATCTTAGTATGAGATAAAGTAGATTTCAGGATGAAGAACATTACAAAAGGCAAAGAGACACATTATGTAATAATAAAAAGAGAATCAATCCACTAGGAAGACAAAATAATCTTAATGTGTATGCACCAAAGAGAAGAACCTCAAAAATACATGAAGCAGAAATCAATATAGATGAAAATATAGAGAAATGCACAACAATTGTTTGGTCTAAAATACACTCTCTTAGCAAACATTAGAAATAATAGAAAATCAGCAAGAACACAGAATATGTGAACAACACAATTACCAAGAGAAAGTTGATATATAAAGAACATACCACCCAGTCAGAGTAGAATAGACATTTTTCAAGCATTTATAAAACATTTATCAAATATATCATATCTTGGGCCATAAAACAAACCTTAATAAATTTAAAATAACTGAAATTACAAAAAGTATGTTCTCTGACCATAATCAAATCAAATTAGAAATCAATAAGAGAAAGACAAGGGGAACATCTCCAAACACTTCAATATTAAAGAACACACTTCTGAATAATGAATCAAAGAGAAAGTCTCAAAGTAAATTTAAAAATACATAAAGGTAAGTGAATATAAAAATACAACATCTTAAAATATATGGGATGCAGCTAAAGCATTGCTGAGAGGGTAATTTATATCACTAAATGCTTACATTAGAAAAATGGAAAGGTCTCAAACCACTAATATAGGTTCCCATCTCAAAAGTTTATCCATAAAAAGAGCAAAATGAACCCAAACAACCACAAGAAAGAAAATACTAACCACTCTTAATTCCTTCACTTTTCTTGTTACCAGATCCAGATTCCATTGTCCAGCACTGTAATTATTTGCTTACAACTGTCAATTATTTTTTCCTTCTATTACTTTTGTACCCACCCCCACAAAAAAATTGTTCAACTTTTCTTATATACACTTCTATCTCCACTTTTTTTCACAAGCATCTCAGTATTATTGGAGAAAATCACTTCAGTGATAACCAAAGATATTTCAAACCATAACCATAAGCCTTGAATGGTCACTTGACACTAACAGTCAAACCTACCCCAATTCTCTAGCAAATTTACTTTTCCATTACCTCAACAGATGGTTTTAAATCTCCAACATCTTTACCCCTCCTTGTCCTAAGCTAATAACTTCTGTGTATTTTATAAAAAATAGTTCCAGTCCAGTAAGAACTACCTTATCTTTCAACCATCAAACTACTTGCATGTGTATACACATATTAGCCTCCTTTGTACTATAATAGAAAGTCACTGTTTCTATCTTACCTTTCTTTTAAAAAAATGAATTTTACTGCCATTTTTTCTTTCTCTATTACATTAATTTCTCTCTCCACTGTATTCTTCCCATCCAAACTGAAGCATGCTATAAGATTATGCATCTTATACACAACCAAAAAGCAAACATCTTCCTTTGACTCCACATCCTGTTTCAGCTACTGCCTATCTCTCTACTCTCCTTCATAAAAAAATAAAGCATTATCTATACTTATTGTCTCTACTTCTTCACATTTTCTCTTCAAATCATCTGAATTTGGTATTTCTCTTGATTTCTCTAATAAAATGGACATCATCTCACCAATGACTCCATCTTACTAAAGCTAATGTTCACTTCTCTGAGATCATCTCACTTGTGTTCTTGACATTTGTTGCCATGCACTCTATTCTCTCCTTCTTGACACACGTTCTTCACTTGGTTTCCAGGATATCATGCTTCCCTACCTTTCCTCTCATCTTTTTGACTGCTTAATTTTAAAGCCTTTACCTCTTCCCCTAGACCTCTAAACATTTTGGTGACTCAGGACTCTTGCTTTGGATCTCTCCTTACCTCTATGATCAAAACTGGATAATTTCAGTTAGTCCTAAAGCTTTAGCAGATAACTCAAGTTTATATCTCCAGCCTCACTCTGTCTGTAAACTCCAAATTTCTGTATTCTACTTGGCATTTCAATTTGAACGTCTAATAGAAAACTTAAATATGGCCAAGCAGAATTATTAATACCCCTTCCCAATTTGTTGCTCTAAAGTCTGTCAACTCTTCCTAAACAAATTTACCATTCACTTAATTGCTTTAAAAATAAATTTATAGGTTTTATTATCCTTGACTTTTCTTTCTCTCACAACCTGTATGCTATTCATCAATAGGTACTATTGGTGCTACTTTCAATATATCCTGAATCTGCCCACTTACTTTCGTTTCCATATCTACAACCTTCGTCCATATTACTTACTCACCCTCACATTACTTAACAGTTACCTTTTTGAAGTCACTTAAAACTGACACACTGCTGGCAGGTCATTTTAAAACAATAGTACCTTAAACTTCTCCAGAAACACATAATATTTGCTTTTCATTTGGGCCTTAAAAGATATTTTGGGGAGAAACTTGGGATTAACTACTTCAAATATCATCTTAGACTGGAAATGTCCAAGTTTATACTCTGAAAAGACAAAAAGCAGCAAGAGGAAAGGATAATCAATGGTGAATTTAAACTACTTGCATGGGTCTTTAAGAAGAAATTAAGGTATAAACTCTCATGAAACTAAAGTTTAAAATAATAAGTTAAAAAGACGGGGGATGTTAAAATTATGCTAATAAACAAGGGGAACAAACAGGAAGGGGTAGGCCCCCTGCTTGGGACAGATGGCGATGATGATAGCCGGCAAAGGGAAGCAGGACCACTCTGTTCTGTTCTGCCCAAAGGCAACGACCTTCAGGCTGGAGAAGGTAAAGCAATTTTGAGAAGGAACTGGTTTCAAAGATAGGTGGGAAGATAGAGAACATCGAGTGCTGTGGCTGCGATGAACTTCACTGTAGGGTTAGAAGGAATGGGGGTGCAACTTCTGAACCAGCAGTTGTTTCCTCTGAGGGATGATGGAAAAAGGGAGCGGATTTGGAGGACTGCAGTGAAAACCTCCCGTGAGGGAAAACGGTAAATTCGGCAGTTATAGGTCACTGAGCCTGACGTTAATTCCTGTGCAAAATCATGGAATGGATTACTAAAATGGATGGATTTTCCAACAGTATAGAATGAGAGGCATGTAAATTCTTACAAAGGCAAGTGGCATGCTTTCTCTGAGACCCAGCATGGCCTCCTTAGGACTATGCTGTTCCTGACTAGCCTGTTTCTCTTTGGGTAGGTTAACTGTCACCATTATGAAGAACTAATATTTCTTTAGTACTTATTTGATGTTTGGCTCTAGGTTAAATGCTTTATATGCATTTTCATTTGATCTTAAATATTAATTTCCCCCATCTTATAGATGAGGTAAGAGGTATAGAGCAGTAAATTGCCTAAGACCACAAAGCTAAAACCTGGGAACATGCATTTCAGCATAGGTAGTCACACTTCAGAATTCATGGTCTTAATCTTGATGCCATAAAGCCACTAAAGGGTATGGGATAGGTATATCCCAAGAATGCTATTAAAATATTATACCTGAATTATGTCCATGACCACTTGAGGTGGTCCATAAATGATGGAATGACTGTTTTCAAGAAGCATTTATTAATATGTTATTGTTTATTGAAAAAGAAGTTTCTAGTAATCTTATCCCAGAACCCCATCCTTGATCAATTATTGGTTAAAATTTTCATGAACAACTTAGCTATATAAATAAATGGCTTGTTATCAATCGTGGATGCCCTGAAACCAGGACGGCTAGTATCGGTAGACAGAATTGGATTCCCCAAAGATCTTAGCATAGTTTGAACAGAACAAGAGGCATTATATTAGGAAGAAACATAAAATCTATCACTTAGATTTTTCAAAGTTGACCCACTATCACACAGAGGAAAAAAGAAGAGCTTACAGCAGTTCCTGATTAGCTCCTTCTCATGTGGCCAGAGCAAACTCAGTGACATCACAGCCTGTGGTAAAGCATTTCATCAAGGCAAAGTTCAATCAGAAAGCTTAAGACTACGTCTCTGAATTAACTCTATATTGAAAGGCTCTGAGATCACTGTTGGACAAAACAGTGTTAATAGGTCCCATAGTAACATAGGGGGAAAAGCAGCCCTGAAGCTTAGTAATTTTGAGAATTTAAAGCAGGAGAGGGAAAAAGAGTTCAGCAAAATCAAACTCTTTTATGTTCCTTTCTAGGCTATCTTTCCTCTCTTTTTAAAAAATTGAGATATAATTGACAGGTAACAATAATTTCAGGTATACAACATAATTGTTCAATATTTGTATATATTATGAAATAATCACTACATGTCTAGTTATCATCCATCACTACAGTTACAATTATTTTTTGTGATGAGAACTTTAAGACCTACTCTCTTAGCAACTTTGCAATATATAATTCAGTATTGTTAACTATAGTCCCCACGCTGCACATTACATCCCCAGGATTTATTTATTTCTCTCTCCCCTCTTACATGTGTAGTGGAAGGACTTCATTGACTGAGGGCTTTCATTATTTTTCTTACCTATACTATCAGCAGGTTTTCAAATGGCTTTTGTAGAAAACAATGTTTCTGGATTTATTATAGTTTTTAATGTTTAAAAATGTTTTTAGTTTTTTAAAAAAATGTTTTCACATGTGTACTATTTTAAAGGATGTTAGGCTTGAATATCCATGTGTCCCTTGATGTTATGGGAAGCCCATTTTAGACTATGGCAGAGGCACTGAAGCTTTCTTTCCATTTGGAAATACGTATAGCAGCTCCAAAGAGCTTTGAATTTTGTGAAAAGTACATTTGATAGGAATATGTGTAAAGTGTATTAGGTGGATACCAAATAAGCCGAGTTGATACTACCTTAACAAGATTATAATATGGGTATATAGGAGGAAGGAACCAAACCTCTCTCTGTCTGCACAGCTGAGCCCATGTGTGGACTAAGGCTTAGTTCTGACACTTGGAGAGAACGCTCATGTGTTTCCTCAGGGGACCTGGGCGATGAAGAGATTTGGAAAAATACAGCATGAGAAACTCTTGAAGAAATTGGGATGCTTTTCCTGGAGATGATATTATTCACTGTTTATCACACTATAACTGTGACTGAAGTCATGATAGGTTATAAGAACAAGAGGGAAAGTTAGCGCTTTATTGGTGGGGAGGCAGCGCAGTGGCGGGAAGCACCGGTTTGGGAGGCAGACCACCTGGGTTTGCAGCCTAACTCGACTGTTTGCCAGATGCTTAAACTTGCTCAAGTTACTTAATGGCCCTGCGCTGCAGTTCCCTCTTCTATATAATGGTCAATGTAGCAGTACGTACAAGGGCTATCTAGGAAAAGTCCAGCCATAAATGCCTCTATTTTTCACATTATAATGTATGGCTGGATACTTTCTGGACAGTGCTCGAATGTCATTAGGATTAAATGCATTAAACTATGTAAAACACAAAGAACACTGGCTGGCACATGTTAAACACAAGTCATTTTAGTAATTAATAATGCATGGTAGAAATTTTCCTCTTGTTGGATAACATGAACTAATGATTAGACTTTTGATGATGGTTCAATCAAAAAAGGGAATGAAAGGAAAGGAAAGAATGGTAACAGTCAAGTTTGAGAATTTGAGTTTGTTTATGCTTATCGTAGTATAAATCTGGCTGAAGAAAAACACGACATAATTATTAAAGTTAGGATATCTTATAATACCTATTGAGGTCCCATTATTCAGAAACATCAAACTAAACTGACTGCTATTTGATTTTTAAAAATTGGATTTCAAGAAGATGAATAATCTAGCAGGCCTGGGCAAACTTCCTGGGCTTTGCATTAAAAGCCAAGGTAGTAAAACCTGTTGAGAATATCTTATCAAAATTACTATGAAAGTTGCCTCTCATTTTACTATGAACATAGGTAGCCTATTAGAATTAATTATAGTACATGTAAATTATCTGAAATAAGGAAATGCACACACACACACACACACACACACACACACAAATGAAAATGCTTCTATTATGAAGTAAATTTTATATCTTTTGGCAATTGACATTTCATATCTACTGTGTGCTTTGCACTAAATCTTCTCTAAAATGACAAATTTTAGAAATAGGAGCTTTTTATTTGACAAAGGAAAGAGTTGTATAGCAGTTAACAGTTGTCTATAATTGAACTTTTAATAGGGTTTTAGACATCAAAACAAGGACACCAATTTAAATAACAATGGATTTAAATTTTATTCTGAATATTTTGGCTGGATATTAGGCTACAGACTCCAAGTCTTATGATTCCTTTATTCCTCTAACACATTTATATTGAACATTTACTGTGTGCCAAGCTCTTTCCTAAGTCCTGAGAAAAGAATAGGAAAAAAGTATATAACATCACTGCTCTCATACAATTTACATTCTAGAGAGGAGACACAATAAATAGGTAAACAAATGAGAAAAATTCCATGAAGTATCAAGTGTTAGCAAAGGATCAAATACAGCATAAAGATAGGAAAAGGCCAGATGGCTACTTTGGATAGAGTGCCCAAGGAGTCTTCTCTAAGGAGGTGACATCTCAATTGAGAAATGAATGACAATAAGAATCCAAAACTGAGGATCAAGAAAAAAAAATCCAAGAAAATGGAACAGTCAGTAAAAGGATCCTAAGGTAGGCTGATCAGATGTTCTATTTTAAACGGGACAGAAAAACAATGGTACTGTCCTGTTTCAAATAGTATACTCATATATAATCAGCCTACTGACACCTTAAATTTAGCCCAGTGAGACTAGACTAACCATATGTGCCATTTGAAATGGGACTGTGCTATTGTTTTCTGTTCCATTTAAAATGGTACATCTGGTCAGCCTAAGCTAAGGTGAGTGAGACAGCCAGTTTGGCTGAAGGTTGTAGGTAGGGTAGATAATGTTAATGTGATGTTCAACAATGCAAAGTCCAGATCATTTATGGCACTGTAGGACAAGGTAAAATAAGATTTAGCTACCCTCAGAAGCCATGTATTTGGTGGGTTTTAAGCAGAGGAACGACATGATATGTTTATATTTTAAATAAGTTGTTCTTGCTATTGCATGGAGTATAGATTATAAAAAACAAAAGTGTAAGGAGACCAAGTGGAAGGTTATAATAATAGTCTAGGCAAGAAATGGAGAAGTCTTAAAGGGAAATAGTGACAATGGACATAAATAGTCAGATTTGGGTCACTTTTGGAGTTAGAAATGATACAACTTGGGTGTAAATTGGAGAGAGAAAAAGCTAAATTTTCAGTGTATTCTATGTTTTGGGTCTGAGAAATCTAGCAGAAGTGGTGTCGTTTTCTGATATTTGATAGCTTGAGGAAGGAATGGGTTTGGGTGAAAAAAAAAGTTTTGCTCATAAACAAATTAAGTTTTAGATGCCTATGAGTCATCCAAAAAGAGCTGGTAATTATGAAGATGGATATTTGAATCTAAGTTTCATAGGAGAGGTGATGAATGGAAGATATTCATTTGAAGATATAGACTGCATGGAGGACTTCCAATTAAGATGGTAGAGTAGGTAAATGCTATATTTGCATCCTCCCATGACTACATCAAAATTGCAACTAAATTGTAGAATAACCACCATTGAGAACCACCATTGAAGACTAGCTAAAGAGAATTCCTATAATTAAGGATATAAGAAGAAGCCATATTGAGATGGGTAGGAGGGGCACAGATGCAAAATGGGCTGGTCCCACAACCACATATGGTGGGATATACTGAAAAATGAGCGGTCTCAGCTCCAGAGCACCAGTGATGGGAAGAGTCCCCACAGCAACTAGCTGTGAAAATCAGAGGGACTCAATAGGGTGAACTGGAGGACTGCTGGAGTCCTCTTAAAGGACCCACATAGAGCCTGACTTGCTCACACTTGCCTTAAACAGAGCAACTCAAAAAGCATCAGAAATATATGGGGAGGAACTTAATTGTCTGGCTTCAGGGCAAGGGCTGGAGGGGTAACTCTCTCAGATACCTGCAGATGCCACTGTTTCTTTGTTAAACACCTCCCTCCCACCACTCAGGCTGCAGGCATAACTGAGAGCCAAGTGTAAGTATCCATTAATCTAGCTAACACTGCTCTTACCCCACCCTAGATCCCACCCAACCCAATGATGGCCCAGCCAGAACCTTTCAGCCACAGGAAAGGCTAGTCTGGGCCTGTACTACAGACATTCCTAAAATCTCTCAAAGGTCTGCCAACTCCAAGCAAGTAGTGGCTGGCCTCTGTATGCCCTATACCTCTTGCTAAGTGCCACAGGCCTGGTACTAATGGCATCCAACCTCAGTTCCCAGCATAGCCACTCCCAGGTACCCCCAATCCCAGCACAGGTAGCTACCAACCAAAGATCACTCTCTACATTATATCAGATGCCCCAAGGCTAGACACAGGCAGTGGCTGACTTTGGGAGTTCCTCCCAAGAGGCTACAAAGCCAACACTCCTGGTGACCAGCTTCAGAACACATCAGAGTACCACCCAATTAGCTCTACAAACAGCATACCCAAAGTGTGGATTTGGCATACACCTGAGCCCTGCTAAAAAAATGCCACTTTATAAGTTCAGCCCCTGCAGAACAGCTTGTCAGTCTGTATAGCCAGCCATCTTGACAGTCAATTTCACCCACTGTCATGCCAATAGCAATCAAGGCTCAACTATAATAGGAGGATACACACAACCCACGTAAGAGACATACCTGGAGCACCCTTCTCAGGTAAACAGAGATTGTGCCACAGGGCCCCAGGACACTACGACATAAGGCAACTCTGCCAAGAATGGAAGACAGAGCAGATCTACCTAATACATAGAAATAAACAGAGGGAGGCAGTCAAAATGAGGAAACAAACAAACATGTTCCAAATGAAAGAATAGAACAAAACTCCAGAAAAAGAACAAAAACAAAATGGAGGCAAGCAATCTACTAGACACAGTTCAAAATACTGGTTATAAGAATGCTCAATGAACTTAGGGGAAGATTAGATTATCCTAGTGAGAAAGAACCTCATCAGAAAAATAGAAAACTTAAAAAAGAACCAGTCAGAAATGAAAAATATAATAACTGAATACATGAGAAAGAATCAGTAACAGATTAAATAAAGCAGAGGATAAAATCAGTAATATGGAAGACAAGGTAGCAGAAAACACCCAATAAGAATAGCAAAAAGAAAAAGAAATTTCAAAACGAGGACATTTCAAGGGACGTCTGGGACATATCAAAATAACAACATTCACATCAGAGGGGTACCAGGAGGAGAGAGAGAGCAAGGAATTGAAAACCTAATTGAAGAAATAGTAATGGAAAACTTTCCTAACCTGGTAAAAGAACTAGACATATAAGTCCAGGAAGAGCAGAGTGTTTCAAACAGGATGAACCCAAAGAGGCCCAGACCAAGACACATCATAATTAAAATGCCAAAGGTTAAAGACAAATAGAGAATCTTAAGACAGCAAGAGAAGAATCAGTTAGTTATCTACAAGGGAGTTCCCGTAGTAACTGTCAGCTGATTGCTCAACAGAAACTTCGCAGGCCAAAGTTTCAACACAAAACATTCAACGTTATGAGAAACAAGAGCCCACAACCAACATTACTCTAGCAAGCAAAGGCTGCACATATCTTTTTGAATCAGAGAAGTGATAAAGAGAGTCGCAGATATAAAAAAGGTAAAAAAGTTCATCACCACCAAACCTGTATTACAAGAAATGTTAAAGGGACTGCTTTAAGAAGAGAAAAAAAATATGAAGAAGAAAATATTACTATGAAAAAAATCTCACTGATAAAGGCGAACATTATAAAAGCAGTGGACCAACAAACACTAAAGCTACTATAAAGGTTAAAGGGCAAAAGTAGGATGATCATATGTAATTACTAAAGTAAATTAAGGGATATACACAAACACACACACAAAAGAAGTAAAAAATAATGATAAAAACATAAATGTGGAGGTTGTGAGATAGAATGTTTTGGAACTTAAGTGACCATCAACTTAAAACACAAGGTTGGACAATTAATTTTGTGAACTCATCCTAGAAAAAGTGCTACATACCTCATTGCTGAACATCACTAAGGTCACCTTTGAAGTACTCCCCTTGGGAAGCTGTGCACTGATGCCAGCACCTTTAAAGCAATTTTGGAACTCTTTCTGAAGTGGTCATCACAGCTGTTGTCATACTCAAAATTTGACAAGTTCACAAACTTGCCACCGTGCACCTGTGTTGGCAGCACTGTACAGACAACTCGGTAAGATGTGACAACGTAAATACATGGTGGCAAGTTTGTGAACTGAATTGTCAGATTTTGGGTATGATGACAGCTCTGATGCCCATTCCAGAAAAAGAGTTCCAAAATTGCTTTGAAGGGTGGGCTAGGCCCTGGTATAGCTTCCCAAGGGGAATACTTCGAAGGTGATTGTAGTGATATTCAGCAATGAGGTCTGTAGCAGTTTTTCTAGGATGACTTCGCAAAATTAATTGCCTGACTTTGTAGACTGCTATAAACATACAATATAAAACCCATGATAGCCACTAACCAAAAAATACAATGGAATATTACTTGGCCATAAGAAAGAATAAAGTCTTACCATTTATGACTTAGAGGGCATTTAGCTGAGTGAAATAAGTTGGGCAGAGAAAGACAAATACCATATGTTTTCACTTATATGTGGAATCTAAAAAAACAAAATAAATAAAAAGCATAATAGAAGCAAACTCATAGATGTAGAGAACAAACTGATAGTTTCCAGATGGGATCGGTGTTGGGGACTGGATGGAAAAGGTAAAGGGATTAAGTACAAATTGGCAGTTACAAAGTAGTCATGGGGATGGAAAGTACAGCATAGGGAATATAGTAAAAAATATTATAATGACTATACATGTTGTCAGGTGGCTGCAAGACTTATTGGGGAATCACTTTATGAGTTATATAAATATCTAACTCCTATGCTGTTTACCTGAAACGAATACAATATTGAATTGAATGTGAACTGTAATTGAAAAAAATACTTTAAAGATATTGTTTACACTTGGTATGCTGATGTTATTATTTTCTATTTTTTATTTTAATATTGATTAAAATCATCTGATTTTTTTTTTCTTTTAAAAGAAAACCTGGATTACCTGAAGCCATGAAAATGTGATACCACTTAAGAAAACAGGGCCAAGTTACTGAGCCAATGGGTACATTTAGAGAGTAGGTAGAGAAAGAGGAGGAACCAGAATACAAAACTGAGAAGGATCAACCAGTGAATTAGGAGGCAAGGCAGGAGAGATGTTAACCAGGAGGCCAACAGAAGATATCATTTCAAGAAGAAGGGAGTGATAAATTGTGTCAAATGGTGCTGAGAAATGAGGTAAGGTAAGAACAAAGTAGAGACCATTGCATTTGTCAGTCTCAGTGAAATGGTGAGTAATGAAGCTCATTTGGAATAAATTGAGGATGGAATGTGTGTTGATGAAAGACAGAGAGAAACTACTGACAAGAGAAAATACCTCCAGACAATGTAATTATTAGAGCCCTCTGAATCCGGACAGGCCTACTCGTGATATTGGAAGAGTTCAAAGAAATGTTTACAATTATAATGAGGGGATTTGTGCATCTGTCTGTGAGTTGGACCAGATGACCTTGGAAAAACCTATCATATAATGATGTTCTAGGATTTTTTTATTCTATAGTATTTATCTCATGTAGCTCTGTCACTTGCCTAAACTGTCAGTGCAGTGTCCCTCACCTGATCCCTCTGCAACCTTATCAAGGATAGATAAATTATTTTCATCAGACTTTATAAAATACTGGAAATAGCTGTTGAATGTTTATTACTTTCTCAGTGGATTCTTAGTTGGAAAAAAATGATCTCTTTCAGCTGTCTCATAATGTCTCATAAGGCAATTATGGCTCTGAGAAATATAATATTCTAAGATAATAGCAAAGCTAGGACTGGAACCCAAGCCTCCTAGTTTCTTACCATCTAATTAGTTCTCCATTTTTGGTTGTATCTTTCTAATTTTTATAAACTATCTGATTTTTATAAATAAGAAATTTCAAAGTTGAATGGTTTAAAATAGCAAAATAAAAAACAAAAACAAAAACAAAAAAACCCACCTGAAATGCTCAGCATCAGAGAATTGAAGTTCCTTTCTCAGAAATGAGCTGAGTTATTTATTTCTCTAGCTGCTGGAATATTGGCAGCTGATGGTTCAGTCGAGTTCCTCTTTGGGAATTGTCAAGTCATAGGTCAGGTGAACTCAGCAGCAATTCATCCTAAGATGGAAGTGACACATCCAGGATCAAGCATAAGTAGGATGGAGGGCACAATTAAGCTGCATTGGTACCTCTCTGACTATGAACCTGTGGCCCTGTGAGGGTTCCTGATGATTAGTTCACTAAAGGAAAAAAAAAAGTCCAACAGATGGTTCACAGATGGGTCATCCTATACAAAGGGCAAGCTAAAAATGAACTGCTGTTGCACTATAACCATACTCACGGGGGTCTCTGAAAGAAAACTGTGGAAGGAAATCCTCACAATTGGTGGAACTTCAGGCATTACATCTGCGCATCTACCTTTTATGGAAGGAATGGGGGAACAAAGTAACAACATATACCAATTCATGAACAGAGAAAAATAATTCAACTGATTGTTTAGGGAGCTGGAAAAAAGAAAGTTAGAAGATTGTAAACAAGGGTGTCTGGGGAAGATATAAGTGGGTGGGCCTATGGAAACGAGCCCAAGTCTGAAGATCTTTGTATTACATATCAATGCCCTCTAGAGAGCATACTTCTCTCCTTCATCATTCTTCATAAATGACCAAAAATACAGAATGGCATGGCCAGTTGTTATCAGCTAGTTTCTGTTATCAGCCACCCCAGTACCGGCATAATGGTCACATAAACAGAGAAGTCATAGTGGTAAGGATGAAGGCTATGTATAGTTCCAACAACATGGCTCCCATGCACCGAGGCTAATCTCACTAGCTACTGCTACTGCCAAATATCCCACCTCCTAGCATAGGGACTAATGCTAAGTCCAGATATGGCCTAATCCTCAAGGACATGAACTAGCCTCTTGGCGACAAATTGAATACTCTGAACCCCTTCCACCTTGGCTGGAATTGACACAGATTTCAGGTGTGGGTTTGCCTTTGCCATCATAGGACATTAGCCAGCACCACTGTTGATGGGATTACAGAGTGTTTGATCCACCGAAACAGAATCTAGCACAATGTTACAACATACTAAGAGAATCATTTGACAACAAACGAGGTATGGCAGTAAATGCATGACCATGAAATCCACTGGTTTGATCACATAGTGCACCACCCCGAAGTCCCCAGCCTGATAGAGTGGAAGAATAGTCTTTTGACAGTGTAACTGAGGCACCAGCTTGGATATGAGATTCTATCAGAATGGGAACTTAGGTTCTATGACCTAGTTACATCCTAAGGAAATGATTATTGTATAATGCTAAGTCTCCAAAGGTAGAATTCATGGGTCTTCCAATAGAAGGAAGTAGGAATAAGGCTGCTTTACCATTCTTACAAGTAACTAACTTGGAAAATTTGTGCTTTCCACTTCTACAACTCTAGACAATGTGGGTCTAGATATTCTGCTCCTTAGAGAGGGAAATATTCCATCAAAAGACACAATAAGAATCACATTAAACTTTAAATGAAAACACTACTGTCACTTTAAGGTTCTTATGATAAGAAAAAAGCAAAGTAGTAACTAAGAAAGAAGTCACCATCCTGGCACAGGTGCTTAACTCCAATATCAGGTAGAGGAAAGGCTACTGTTTCACAATGAGGGCAGGGAAGAATAAGTTTTGTACCCAACAATCCACTGGAGAATCTCTTGGGATACCGCCACTCCACACTTAACAACCTACCTGTTTAATGACGGTTTGGACTTACAATCAGTTCGCCAGTGCAGGGAATCCCCTTTCTCAGTCTGTGTGAGTCTTGGGAATCCCCTTTTCTTAGTCTTTGTCTTGTTCCCATAGTTGGGTAGTATTCACTACACAAAACGTTTGCAGTCACGCAAGACTACTTATGAGGTGTGATCAAAATATACGGTGAATATTGAAATTAAAAAAATTATCACAATAAAAGACATATTACCATTAATCTGTCTTAAAACACTGCCCCTCATTTCAAACACACTTATCCCATCGTTCTTGCCACTTTCTGAAGCAGTTCTGAAAGTTCTCTTTCGTGTCTTTAGTTGCACTGTCGTGGCTGATTGGCTGTCCTGAATCAATTCAAAATGTTTATTTTTCATGGTCATTTTGACTTTGAGTAAGAGCCAGAAGTTAGTTGCATGACACCAGATCCAGTAAATAAGGTGGATGAAGACCCACTGTAATGTTTGTTTTTGTTTTGGTTTGGTTTTTTGCAGAAATTGCCATACTAGAAGAAATGTGTGACATGAAGTGTTGTCATGATGTGCGTATTTCTCATTCACGAAAGAGGAATTCCAGAACTGCTTCAGAGAAAAGTGGCAAGAATGATGAGATAAGTGTGTTTGAAGTGAGGGGGAGTGTTTTGAGGGGGATTCATGGCAATGTGTCTTTTACTATAATACATTTTTAAAATTTAAACATTCATTGTATTTTTTCTATCATACCTCATATTTCTTTATAAGTGTGGTGTCACAGGATGTCTACTGAAAAATGCATACCCCATGGTGCCACAACATACCATAAAACATCTGCCTTTAAGCTCCTTGCTTACCAACCAGTTTGCTTAATGACCTAGTTGTGGAATGGAACTTGGTCATTAAGTGAGGAGTGCCTGTTCTACATTGCCCAATTTTGACCATGATAGCATAAGTACAACATGCATGGTCTGAGAAAAGCATGATGACCAGGGCTCAGATCTATAAGGGATGAGAGTCTGAGTTATCCCACTATGTAAGCCACCTAGAACAGCAGAGATGTTAGCCAAGATTGAGTAAAATGTAGAATAAACAGTGGAAGAAAGATATAATGGGAACTTCAATAAATGCCAAAATAACATCCACACCTTTTAAGAGATGTTATTTATGTAGTACTTTTTGAAGTTGAATTGAATTATGGTAGCAATGTGTAGTATGAGGTTCACTCAAAAGATGGTGTTAATCAAATGAATTCTTGCAACAGGCAAGACAGTCAAAGAAAATGGCAGAAGCACAGTTGTTGTTTGAGAAGCTCAAGACTATTTTGAAGTGGTATTTAAAATTCGAGAATTTTGTTTGAGTTTCCTCTGTATTCTCCTCACTTAACACCCCTTTACTTCTACCTATGGGGGACCTTAAATGATGTGGTATACCATAGAAAACCAGCTACACTGGCAGTACTTCAGGAAGAAATTGAAATGGCATGTGCAGTGATACAAGTGGACACTTTAGTTAACCAGTAGTTCACAGTAATCAGAAGTGTTTGGTTGCTGATGGTAACCACATTGAGCACCTCTTATAATTGTAGACTTGTATTCATCTTTTGTTATTACTATATATTGAGTATTATACTTTTAATACAGTTTTTTCCTTTATTAAAATGTGTATACATTTTTTGGCACTTTCTGTGTATAAGTAAATTCAAATGGCACAGGAGATAGACTTTACCAAATACTACTATAATACTATTTTTTTTTTACAGATTTACAGATTTTTTTCCTTCAGGACTGAGGAATTCATTAGCTCAGTTGCTGGTAGCATTGAGGACCAATGGCTCTCACCTGAATTTCTATCTATGAATTGCCCTCAGCTGTAAACAGTTGCCTTGCCCCAGGTCACACCGACTCTCAGGTCACAGTCCCCATACAATTACTGGGTAAAAAGAGATTTCAAAGACTCAATCCCTTTGCCTTAAGGAGTGACAACCCTGCTGGGCCATCCCTGCTCCAGAGCTCCCCAGGGTCTTTATTGCAACTTCATTGTAATTTCAGTCCTCTGTGGACCCAACTCTACTTCTTTTACTTGCCTGTAAGTGTTGATCCCAAGGGTACTCACAAATAAAATTATTGAACACAGCACAATTCTTTTCTTAGAATCTGTTTCCCAGGGACTGCTAATTAAAAAAGCATATGGCATGTCCATGTGAGATAGTATTTTGTAGCAATGAGAATGATATTGTAGTAGATCATTTCATGGAATTGGAAAATTTGGTTAGGACAATTGTGAAATATTTGCTCCCACGCTTGGAAAATAAATATATAAAATATGTAAATACATCCTAAGAAGAAGCATAAAGTATCACAATATTAGTAGTGGCTATCTTTGGGTACTAGGTTCATGATGTTTATCTATACTTTTAGTAATCAACACTAGATATGTCATTATTTTTTATAAGATATTTCAGTAAAAATAGTGTATAATATACCTATAAAAATAGAGACACATGTATAAACAGAAGGAAATAGAAGCAATAAATACAGAGTCCAATATAATTAGTCTATTCCAGATTACCCTTGAGTTAAAGATAGAAAATAATTTTTCCACCCTGTGCGGGTAGGTTTTCCTCATGGTTTGAATATTCCACCAGATACTGATTAGTCATTTCTCTTAGATGGGTTTGTACAAGGTCTTAACAAATGGAAAGATGAGAGAAAGTCAAAAGAATTTTGTTGGTTCCCAAGTCATAATCCATAAAGTAAGAATGAGATGAACATTAAGTTTTCTTTGAGGCTAACACTCAGCTCTTAGAGAATTTCCTTCACTATTTCTGTCCAGCCACTTAAGGTGTGCATTCATTAGCCAACATACTCATGAATTGCTACTTCAAAGGTGGGACTCTCTTTGACTTGTTTTTCCCTAAGATCCTCTCAAAGACCAGAAGCTTGTTATTATTCACTCAATTGCTTTACCTTGCGTAGGGAGCCAAATTTTAATTAAAATCAGAAATTGTAAAAATTGTTATATAGTACAAGATTGTTTTATTTACTTTTTAAAATTTTGCTACATAATTTTGCTATTTCTTTCTCTTCTCCAAGGTCTAGATCATCCCAAATTTTGCTAGAAAATTTGCCCTATGCTATAGTTGAACATCCAATTCAACTCCCAGGTTTTTGCTGACAATTCTTATGTCATAAAAGGAAGCATAAAGTTCTTAAAAACATTTTCTGGTATAAAAATTATAATAGGGAAATTATGATTTATATAAGTAGCATCAAGGAGCCCAAAGGTCACATCTTTTACAGTTTGGCAGAAAATGCAGAAGCGTTTTTCAAGTGGGTATTCTTTGATCAACTCTAAATAAAAGCCAAATGAATCACATCAAAATATATTTTCTGTGAAGACATTTTTTAAGGAGGTTAATCAAAGGTACTTCAAGAATGATGTGGCTGCATTTAATGTGATTTTTGAACTTCACTAATTTGAAGTGGTGTGGTATAAAACATTAATAAATTCCCTATGTATATATTTTGAAATAATTCAAATTTCCTCCAATTATAAAAATAACTAAGAATTACCTAATTCAAAGTGAACTTGCTGAATAAATTATAAACAGTGTTTTTGCTCTTTTCATGAGGAGGTAGCAAATGAAGCAGCAGACAGATCCACCATCCCTTGTCAGATCTATCGAAACTTAGTCTTAAACTATACCAGTTAGAAATAAGTGAATTTTCAGAAAAGTATCATTCACATTAGTTAAACTGCCCATGTATCCACTTTTCTGGTGCTTTATCGCCATAAAAGGAGAATTCTTAATCTCTTAGAGACATGGATATGTTACATACTACATACAGTATTTACATATTATTATAATACATTAATATGTTGTGTATTATATATTTTTGGCCAGTAGTTAAAATCCTGGCTGAACATCAGATTTACCTTAAGAGTTATTTATAAGCCACATTTTGTCATTGGTATTATAGAAATAATATTTTTAAGGTTATGCTGTGGAAAAATCTCTTTCCTTCCTAATTGCCAACCACCCAGTTCTTCTTTACAGAGGCAAAACAAATTTTATCAGCTTTTTGTGTAACCTTCCTGAGATATTTAACGTATATGAGTATATAAACAAATACAGAAGGTGTGAAAAAAGGTATACACATTTTAAGAAAGATAAAACTGTATTAAAATTGTAATACTCAATATATACCAATAACAAAAGATGAATACAAGTTACATTTGACAATCACAAGAGGTGCTCAAAGTGGTTACCATCAGCATCCAGATACTTCTCATTATGGCAAACTGTTGCTTGAGCCATGTTGACCAAAGTGTCCACTTCTATCACTGGGCATGCTGCTTCAATTTCTTCCCTAAGTACCACCGGTATAGTCGGTTTTCTATGGTACACCACATCCTTTGAGAAGTCAAGGGTTGTTAAGTCAAGAGAACATGGGGAAAACTCAAACAACGTTCTGGAATTTCAAGTTTCACTTCAGAATGGTCTTGTGCTCCTCGAAGGACAACTGTGCTTCCACCTTTTTTTGTTATTTATCTTTTTACTGTTCTGACTGTTGAATGGTGATGCTAGCATTCATTTGATTAACACATCTTTTGAGTGAATGTTATACTACCCATTGCTACTGCAATTCAATTCAACTTCGAAAAATAATACATAGGTAAGATCTCTTAAAATGTGTATACGTATTTTGGCAACCCCAGTATGTATGTTTGTCCTTTTTAACAGCATTGGTAGCAAATGATACCAGTCTTGCATTTTTTACTTAATATACCTTCTTGAAGATTGGCCTACATCCATGCATAAAGAAGTTCCTCACTATTTTTTTTGCATATGCATTGTATATTATTGTATGGATGCACCACAAGTTTAATGTACTTGGAAATTAAAAAAAAAAATACATATCCCTGGGCCCTCTCATAGACATATAGAATCAAAATCTATGGACCAGAATCTGAGAATATGTGTTTTTAACAAGCTCCCCAGGTGATTGTCATCCAGTCAGCCCAGCAGATTCATTCTGGGGAATCATCACTCTTGGATATCTATGCTGAATATCAGTATTTCCAGCTGAGCTTTACAATGAGGCTGGAAAGCAGAGGTCATATATTCTAGGCAGAGCCTAATTCATGGTAGTCCATGTTTGTGAAAAAAAGGAGGTACAAGGTCCTTATTGTTCAATTTATAGAACACTTTCAAGAAAAAAAGAATTATTTTTCTACAGGTGCCAGTATAATTAAGTTACCTATTGATTTGCCCCATATCGCACAACTGAAATGAGTCTCAATGAACCTCAACTTTTCTTCTGCTTTACACAGTTCCCCACTTAGTAATTCTCAGAGGGGAGCTGGAGCACACAAATAATGACAGCTATTTAAAACAATTAAGTCAATTGCTCAAGACTATTAAAATAAAAGATGTGGTGTTTCTTACTGCTTTGGATTGCTAATGGTCCATGGATTTTCAGCATCATAATCAATGATAGTGACCTTGAGATGGATTTCATGAAAACAGGAAAGGAACTAATGTATTGATTACATTCTACATAATTATATAAGGTATAATCGTGTGTCCCCATTTTATAGATGAAGAAATTGAGGTTCAAAGAAGTTAAATAATTTACCCAAATTAAACATCTGGTGAATGGCATAGCTAGGGCTGGAAACTAGTTCTGATTCCAAATATTATGCCTCTTCTACTAAATTATGTTTGCTATCTAGACAAATTATATAATTTACAGACATTTAGAAGAGGAAAACAGTTAACATATTTAGATAAAAACCTATTCAATATTTCATTATGAGTCCCCAAACTGGATAATTAAGGTAATTTAATTTCCTAGACAAGCATTTCTGTGGCTGAATAGATAATTATTGAACCAATTGTGCTATCAGATCATTCAGATCACATGCTATTAAGAAAAGCTATTCTAGATACAGCACTATACGTAATTGCGTGAGTTTAGTTTTAGAATAGTTTTAGCTATAGCTGAGTATAACAGCTTCATTCAGAAGTTTCCAAATGAAAAGTGATTTGCACTTTGTTGTTGTTAACGTGTAGTCCTACACTAAACTTAATCAAACACTAAAAAGCAAATAAATTTAACTGTTGGCTTTAAATATAGATCATTGAAACACACTATTTAGTACTTCTGTAACAGTATCACACAGAAATAAATCAACTTCAATAAGACTATGAGAATCCAGTCATAAATACTTCTATTTTTCATATTATATGGCTGGATACTTTCTGGACAGCCCTTGTACATTTCTTCTTCTTCTTCTTCTTCTTCCCTCTCCCTCTGCCCCTCCCCCTCCCCCTCCCCCTCCCTCTCCCTCTCCTTTTCTCCTTCTCCTTCTCCTTCTTCTTTTTCTTCGAGGCTGCTTATTTGTTCTAATCTCTCTTGAGTTCCTGAATGTTGATGTAGACTTTGTCTAGGTTAGGTATCTATACCTCACAATACCTGCAGAAATTAGAAAATATTAGGTTTTTATAAAACCAAGAAAAGAATTTATTTTAAAAGGATTAAACCACAGTATTTAATGAAATATATACTCTATATCTAACCTATATATTTATGCATACATATGCGTGCATGTATATGTGTGAGTGTGTGTGTGTGTGTGTGCATGCATGTATTACACATGTTATTGATATCACCTTCCAGTCCTCAGGTAAATAGGAACTCTGAGTGAAAGTCTGGTCTAGATCCTTCTTTCATATTCTGCCTATCCTTTTCCTATTATCTCAATTTCTTGCTGTAATTGGATGAAATTTCAGGGCCCTGATTTTCAGTACCTATGTATGCATTTATAATCCATTCATTTTGAGTGTACACTTTTTAATTTTGAAATATTTTCATATACTTAAAATTATAGAGTCTAACATAAGAAGTATTCATGTACCTGACTCCAGGTTCCATCCAATTCAATATTTTGCTTTACTTTCTTTCATTTTTCAAATTATAAAACATAGCCATAGTTGGTTTTGAACTCCATTAAACCCAAGTTTCTTCCTCTTTCCTCATATGATAACCAAGACCCTGAATTTGGTGTCTTCCATTCTCAAACATAGGACTCCAGTTCAACATGGTAGTGAAATGTACACATTTATTTTCATCCCCTCCTGACACCCAATTAAAAATGCTATAAAAGCGTAGTTATACAAAGGGAACAGGAACATGTCATGCTTTGCCCAGCATGATATAGGCATATATTGGGGGCGGGGGGGATTTTATTTCATCAAGATAGAAAGAAAGGAGGCTGAAATACTTGTCCTTCTTATCAGAAATGCAAAAACTTTTCCTGTTGACTTTTACTTTCGTGTCATTGGTGAAAACTGAGTTACATGACCACCACAAGCTGCAACAGCCCTAGAATAGAAAGTATTTTACTTTTAGACTTTTTAGGCAGAAGTGGGCAAGTGCGTATTTGTTAAGTATCCGAATTACTGAGTTTGCCATAGGGCCCAAGTTTCATACTTGGCTGGGAGGAGAGATTGAAAATATCAATTGGGTTCCAGGAGATTGCAGCCTTAAGCAAGTTCCATAAAATGCAAAGTGACTGCTTTGCCATTTATGCTGTTTTTAGTTCAATTTTCTCCAAAGTGTTCTCCTAGGAATAGGATTCAGTGTTTTTCAAGCTTACACGACCACAGCATTATGTAGCCAAATAAGATTGAAGAATTAGAATTGACTTACTACTCTGTTAAAATGTATTTGTGCACTATTAAGCTATTTGTAATTTATTTCTGTTTTATCATTCCTGTTTCCAATGTATTCCTTAGAAGGAGTTGCTGAACCTCATTGATTTTCTTTCCTTTTTTCAGTCCATAAATGTTAAGTTAAATTTTATATGAAATTATAACATCTCAGGCCTCTTAACTCTGATTTCTGTTATTTTCTTTCCATTCTCTCAAGTAATATAATTTCAAAACATAAATTTATTATCAATTGAAATTAAAGACTTCAACTCCTTTCACTTCAAAATTTTAAATTTATTTTTGACATTTAAATTTTACTTTTGATTTATCAAAATAACACATAAACATAGTTCGTGAAATCAAATAGTGCTAAACTGTTTATACCCAAAACAGTGGTTCTATGTCATCTCTCTCCTCCTCCTCAAGGGTACTACTCTCTTATTTATACATCTCTGTATTTATTTAAAAATATGCATATATCTTTTTTCTTCACTCTCATTTCTATCTTATATTTCATAAAATTTCAATCATATATAACAATAACAGGATAATACAATGAACCCTCATGTTTTCAGCATCCAAATTTAACAATTATCAATTCATAGCCAACTTTGTACTTAAATCTATTCCTCTTCCCCAGGATTATTTATTTTTTTATTAAACTGTTTTATTTAAAGAAAAATATACATATAATATAGACAAGTGCAAGTATCAAAGTGTACTGCTCACTGAATTTTCACCAGGTGAACACTCCCGTGAAACCAGTACCCACATCACGAAAGAGAACATCAGTGGCCTCCAGAGTCCTTCATTAGAGCCCCTCATTCATGCCTCTTTCCACTGATAACCCTCCAAGAGTGACCACATTTCTACAGCATAGGTTCATTGCCTCTGTTTTGTACATTATATAAGTAGATTCATACAATATGTATTTTTATTGTTCTGACTTCTTTCACTTAGTACTATACTTCTGATATTCATTCTATTATTGTCTATTGTAAGTTGTTTTTGTTCTGACTATTGTTTTGTGTTGCATTATGTGAATATACCACAGTTTATTTACTCATCCTACTGAAGATAGGGATTTCAGTAAAGTCCATTTTTTAGCTATTTTAAACAGCATTGCTATGAATATGCTAAAATGCTCTTTGTGATCATATGCTTGAATTATCGTTGAGTATATATTTAGGAGTGGAATTGCTGGGTCATAGAGTATATACTCTTATATCTACATATTTATATATATCTCTCTATATAGATATATAGATATAAATATAGACATACTAAATTAATCTAGCACTATTTATTGAAAAATTTTTCTTTCTCTACTGCATTGAAGTATCATATTTGTCATAAATGAGCTGATTATATGTGTATCTTTCTGGAATCATCTTTTTTCTTTAGGTTTGTTCTTATTCAAATACCACAGTTTTGTCATTGTAGCTTTATAATAGGTATTGACATATAGTGTAAGTCCTTCAGCTTTCTCCTTTTGGAAGACTGTTTTAGCTTTTCTTTTGGTTCATAGCATTTCCATATTAACTTTATAATTAGCTTTTCAATTGTTTGAAAAAACTAATAATAACCTGTTAACATGTTTATTGGATTGAATTGAATATATAGATTAATTTGGGGGTAACGGACCACTTTACAAAATTGAGTCTTCTGACACATGAGCATGCTTATGTAACACTATTTATTTAGATCTTATTTAATTCTTCAAAAATGTGTTGTAATTCTTAGTGATATTTATTCTTAAGCATTTGATATTTTTGATACTATTGTAAAATATATACTTTAAAATATTTTATTTTCTTTATGTGGCTGGTATGCAGACATACAATTGAAATTTTTAAGTGAGCTTGAACTTAGCCTTCTTGTTAAATTTACTGATTATTTAGATTTTTTAGATTTTCTAGGTACACAATCATGTTATCTACCAATAATGACAGTTTTCTTTCTCTTTTTTTCTTTCTTTTCTTTTCTTTCTTTCTTTCTTTCTTTCTTTCTTTCTTTCTTTCTTTCTTTCTTTCCTTTCTTTCTTTCCTTTCTTTCTTTCTCTTTCTTTCTTTCTTTCCATCCTCTTTACAGTTTCTTTTCCATCATAATTTTCCAGGCTAGGACCTCCAGTATAATGTTGAATAAAAGTGGTGATATAATCTAAGATGATGGAATACATAACTACTGTACTTGCCTTGTCCCATGAAAATATCAAAATTACAGCTAAATTATAGAAGAGTCAACCTGGAGAACCATTTAAAGTCTAGCTGAGCAGGACTTTTATAGCTAAGGATATAAAGAAGCAGTCACCCTGAGACTGGTAGGATGGGTGGAGACATGAAATGGGCTGTCTCCAAACCTCCATGTAGTGGATGAAAACTGGGAGGGAAATCTTGGCTACAGAGGTTCCCCAGGGAGGAGAACAGGAACCCAGCCCCACACAAGGCTCCATGGCCTAGAGTACTGGTGCTGGGAAGAGGAGATCCCACAACATCTGGCTATGAAAGATTGGGTATTTTGACCGTCCTGGTGGGATGAAATTCTGTGGGAAACCCAGATATCTTATATGACCCATACATACTTGGTCACAGGCATTTACCTTGGCCTCCAGTGGAGGGACAGTGGCTTGGGGAGCGGGGGGGAATTGGAAGCATACAGTGGGAGACTGAGGTGTGTGGCTTCAAGGCAAGGGCTGAGGATAGCCATTTTCCCTACGTGGGATCCTGCTCCTCCAGTAAAGCCAGTAGGCAAACACCATCTTTCCTGTGTTGAGCCACTTACCCATGCATATGGCCAAATCTGAATCTGAATTAGTCTGGTGAGCTCTGCTTTCTCTACCCTGGTGATTCACTGAGACCCTGCCACACCCAGCTCAGGAGGACTGGAGGTTTTATCAAAACTAAACAAAATGGAGGCAAGTACCCTACCAGAGACATAGTTCAAGACATGGTTCAATGGTGGCAGCAGGCCTTGGCATGTCCTGGCTTTTTATGGAGCTACTCCAGACCTGGTACTGGTGGCAGCCATCCTTGGTTTGCAGTGTGGCCTCTCCTGCATGCACAGGCAGTGACTAACTACAGATCACTTTGTTGCTCCAACTAGGCAGTCCAAACAGGTAGTAGGTGACATGAATCTGCATCAGAGTCTCTCCCAATAGGCTTCAGGACAAATAGAAGTTGGAGTTTGGTTTCATACTACAGCAGAGCACCATGCAATTAGACCCACAAGTAGCACACCCAAAAGGTGATCTAAACAGGTACCAGAGCCTGCTAGGATGAATCCCACTTAGAGGAGTAAGCCCCTTGTACAGCAGCCTATAAGCTATGGATGTGGCCAAACCCTAAAGTGAGTGAGCCTGAGGGTAAATCCCACCGACTGACTTGCCAATAGCAATAAAGTCTCAAATATAAGAGAAGGGTGCACACAACCCACACAAGGGACAGTCCTGCAGTACCTAATGCAGGTGACCAGGGAGACAGTACCAGGTCCTCACAGGACACCTACCACCCGGCAAGACTGGGAGACATAGCGTATCTATTTAGAAACAAACATGAAAGGCAGCCAAAATGAGAAAACAAAGAAATACATCCCAAATGAAAGGACAGGATAAAAGTCCAGAAAAAAAACAAAACTAAACTAAACAAAATGGAGGCAAGTAACCTACCAGAGACATAGTTCAAAACACTTGTTATAAGAATGCTCAAGGAATTTAGTGAGAACTTCAACAAAGAAATAGCAAGCATAAAAAAGACATAGAATCCATAAAAAAAAGAACTAGTCAGAAGTGAAGAATACAATAACTGAAAGGAAGAATGCACTAGAAGGATTCACCAGCAGATGAGATGAAGCAGGGGTTTGAATTAGCGATTTGGAAGACAAGACAGCAGAAAACACTAAATTTGAACAGCAAAATTTAAAAAAAAAGAATTTAAAAAGTTCTTTAACAAGAAGATGGTTTAAGAGACATCCGGAACAACATCAAGTGTAGCAATGTTTGCATCATAGGGGTACCAGAGGGAGAAGAGAGAGAGCAAGGAATTGAGAACCTATTTGAAGAAATAATGACTGAAAAGTTTTCTAACCGGGTGAAGGAAATAAACATATAGGCCCAGAAAGCATAAAGAGTCCCAAACAAGATGAACCCAAACAGGCCGATACCCAGATACATTATAATTAAAATGGCAAAGGTTAAAATCAAGGAGAGGATCCTACAAGCAGTAAGAGAAAGGCAACTGGTAACTTAGAAGGGAACTCTCATAAGATTGTCAGCTGATTTCTCAACAGAAACTTTGCAGGTCAAAAGGGATTGGCAAAAGAATATTTAAAATGATGAAAAGCAAGAATCTACAATCAAGACTGCTCTACCCAGCAAGACTATCCTTTAAAATTTAAGGACAGATAAAGAGCTTCCCAGATAAGAAAAAGCTAAAGGAGTTCACCAACATCAAACCAATATTACAAGGAATATTAAAGGGACTTCTTCAAGACTATATATATATATATATATATATAGATAGATAGATAGATAGATACACACACACACACACACATAACTATAAACATGAACAATAAAATGCCAATAATTTCATATCTATCAACAATTACTTTCATTGTAAATGGATTAAGTACTCTAATCAAAAGCAGACTAGCTGAAGGCATAAGAAAACAAAACCCTTTCATAATCTACCTTCAAAAGACTCACTTTAAATTGAAAAACAAACACATACTGAATGTAAAGGGATGGAAAAAGCTATTTCATGAAAATGGATACAAACAAACAAATGAAAAAGCTGCAGTAGCAATGTTTATATCAAACAAAATAGACTTTAAAACAAGGGCAATAACAAGAGAAAAAGAAGAATCCAGTAATCCCACTTCTAGATTATTTATTTGAAGAAACCCAACACACTACTTCAAGGGATGTATGCATCAACATGTTCATTGCAGAATTATTTACAATAGCCAAGATGTGGAGGCAGCCTGGGTGTGCATCAGAAAATGAGTTTGGGAGACTGCCCTCTCCCTGGATTTTTAAAAAATATAGCTTGAGAAGTATAGGTGTTAATTCTTTTCTGAATGTTTGATAAAATTCACTGTGAAGTCACCTGGTCTAGGACTTTCATTTGTTGGGAGCTTGTTGATTCAATTTGATTGTTAGTACTTGGCCAATTTAGGTTTTCTGTTTATTCTTGATTTAACCTTGGAAGTTTTTGTGTTTCTAAGAATCTATCTATTTCTTCCATATTGCTTAATTCATTGGCATATAGTTGTTCATAGTATTTTCTTGTAATTTCTTGTATTTCTGTGGTGTCTGTTGTCACTTCTCTTTTGTTTCTGATTTTATTTATTTGAGTCCTCTCTTTTGTCGTTGTGGAGTCTGGTTAGGATTTGTCAATTTTGTTTATCTTTTCAAAGATCTAGTTCTTGGTTTCATTATCTTTTGTGTTGTCTTCTTAGTCTCAATTTTGTTTATTTCTGCTCTAATTTTTATTATATCCTTCCTTGTGCTGATTTTAGGCTTTGTTTGCTGTTCTTTTTCCAGTTTTCATAGGTATAAGGTTAAACTCTATTTAAGATTTTTCTTTTTTCTTTAATTAGGACTGCATTGCTATGAATTTCCCTCTCAGTACTGCTTTTGCTGTGCCCCATAGATTTTTGGATAGTTGTGTTTTCATTCTTGTTTGTCTCAAGGTACCTTTTGATTTCTTCCTTAATCTCATTGTTGATTCATTCATTGTTTATAACATCTTGTTTAGCCTCTATGTGTTTGTGCATTTTTCAGTTTTATTTCTTGTAATTGATTTCTAGTTTTATACTGTTGTCAGAGAGGGTATTTGATATGATTTCAATTTTCTTAAATTTATTGAGACTTGTTTTGTGGTCTAACATGTAGTCTATCTTGGAAAATATTCCATGTATATTTGAAAAGAATGTACATTCTGCTGCTTTGGGATGCAGTTCTCTAAAAATATCAATTAAATCCATCTGCTTTAGCATGTCATTTAAGGCCACTCTATCTGTGTTGATTTTCTGTCTAGAAGATTTGTCCATTGGTGTCAGTGAGGTGTTAAAAGTCCCCTACTATGATTGTGTTACTGTTGATGTCTGCCTTTATGTCAGTCAATATTTGCTTTATGTCTTTGGGTGCTCCTATGTTGGATGCATAAATGTTTACAAGAGTGATGTCATCTTGTTGGACTAATTTCTTTATAATTATGCAATGTCCTTCTTTGTCTCTTGTTAAGTCTTTGTTTTAAAGTTTATTTTGTTTCTACAAGTATTGCTACCTCAGTTTTTTTTTTATTTCCATTTGCATGAAATATACTTTTCCATCTCTTTACTTTCAATCTACCTGTATCTTTCCTTTTGAAGTGAGTCTCTTGTGGACGATATATGCCTGAGTTTTGCTTTCTTATCCATTCAGCTACCCTATATCTTTTGATGGAAGCATTTAGTCTACTTATATTTAAAGTGATTATTGATAGTCATGTTATTATTTATGTTTTTTATTTTATTTTGTTTGCTTGTTTTCTCCTTTCTTCTGCTTAAAGAAGCCCCTTTAGATTTCTTGTAACACCGGACTAGTGGTAATGAATTCTTTTAGCTTTTTCTTATCTGGGAAGTTATTTATTTCTCCTTCAATTTTAAATGATAGCCTTGCTGGGTAGAGTAGTCTTGGTTGTAGGCCCTTGTTTTTCATTACTTTAAGTATTTCCTGCCATTCTCTTCTGGTCTGCAAGGTTTCAATTGAGAAATCCCCTGATAGTCTTGTTGGAGTTCACTTACAGGTAAGTTGTTGTCTTTCTCTCACTGCTTTTAGGATTCTCTTTTTGTCTTTAACCTTAGCCATTTTAAATATGATGTGTCTTGGAGTGGATGTGTTTGGGTTCATCTTGATTAGGACTCTCTGTGCTTCTTGGGTTTCTGTGTCTATTTCTTTTGCCAAGTAAAGGAAGTTTTCAGTTGTTATTTTTTCAAACACATTCTCAATCCCTTGCTCCCTCTCTTCTCCTTCTGGTACCACTGTGATCTGAATGTTGTCCCAGAGGTCTCTCAGGTTATCCCTCCTTTTTTTTTTTTTTCTTATTCTTTTTTTCTCTTTGCTCTTCTATTTGGGTATTTTCTACTTCCTTGTTTTCCAGATTACTGATTTGATTTTCTGTTTCACCTAAACTTAAGTTTCTTAAGCATTCTTATAACCTGTTTTCTAAACTCTTGCTCTGGTATGTTGATTGCCTCCGTTATATTCAACTCTATTTCTGGAGGTTTCTCTTGTTCCTTTATTTGAATTGTGTTTCTCTTTTTTCCACACTCTGGCTTCTTCCCTGTGTTTGCTTCTATGTAGTAGGTATATCTCTTATATCTCTTAGTCTTTGCTTGGTGGCCTTATATTGTATGTGTCCTGTGTGGTCCAATAGTGCAATCTCTTTGGTCTCCTGTGTGTGTGATCTAAGATTGTCCCTTGATTGTGTTGTGTGTGTTCTTCCATTGTGGTTGAGTGGTATGCCTCTCACAGCACACCGTTAACTGTCCAAGGGAAGTGGCAGAAGAATACTGAAAGCTTCCTGGTCTGCCACAGACAGCCACTCTTGTTGAAGTTCACAAGAACACCATTAGTAAGGTGGGGCTGATCACTTATCTACCTAGAGTGCCTGCCTGTTGACAAGGCAAATCTCTAGAGGGGCCAGTGCTCATGGTCTTGATTGGGCTTTCTTCTCTATATCCTCAGCTGTTAGGGTTCTGCTCAGTCAGTTCTCCATTGTTTCCCAAGGTTGATTGTTCCCCTATTTATCTACAACCTTGATGTGATCCGGGAGACTGTAGATGCAGAATCTACCTAATCTGCCATCTTCTTCCTCCACTGCAGACCACTTCTTAAATTATACAAATGTGCAACCACTATGTTGTACACTTGAAATTAATATAAAATAATGTTGAATGTTAACTGTAATTGACAATTCTTTTAAAGGGAAGGAATATGCAGAGGAATAAGAGATTTCAATTTTTAGGTATAAGACAAGTAAATCATGAGGATGTAATGTACAACATGGGGAATATAGTCAATAAAGTGATAGCATGGTGTGATGTCAGATGGCTGCTGGACTTATGGTGATCACATCTTTAGGTATGTAAATGTTGAACAACTATAGTGTACACCTGAAACTGATGATAATGTATCTTAGCTATATTTTTTTAAATAAAAACCTTTTTAAAAAACTAAGTGGTGGGAGTTCCCTGATGGTGTAGTGCCTTAAGGCTTCGGCGGTGACACTGTCAGTGCAGCGGCCTGGGTTCGATTCCCAGTCAGGGAGCTACCCACATACCAAAAAGCAAAAAAAAAAAAAAAAAAAAAAAAAAAAAAAAAAAAAAAAAAAAAAAAAAAAAAAAAAAAAAAAAAAAAAAAAAAAAAAAAAAAAAA
>PVJL010009344.1:0-57856 GCA_004026885.1 Lyroderma lyra
GCTGGCGTGCTGGTGCTGGTGCTGGTGCTCGCCTTGGGTTCTGGCCAGAGCTGGTGCCTTAAAAACATGGTTCTGCTTGGAACCAGCTTACCTACTGTAACACACTTAGTTTCTACAACTGTATATTTTAAATGTTTTGGCACTAATAATGTTTAGAGAAATGCAAATATAATAGAAATTAGACAACTTTATTTAAGATTAGTCATCCCTCAGTGAAGTGTAACTCATGTGTGACAATTTTTCTATTTCAGATGGGATACTAGCATTACAGCTTATGCATACATATTTTCCTTTATAATCAATAAGTGTTCAATATTGGTACTAATTTAAAACATGGCTGTTCTTTAATATTTCCTAAAATTTATCCTTACCTTAATGAGCTTCCCATAGATTTTCTGAAATAAGTTGAGCGTTACGTTCAGTGGTTTCTCTAACGTTTCTGAGCCCAGTAAATCTTCACCCTGGCCACCACTGTACCACTTAACCCCCTTCCGCTGCATAAGCTCTCAGATGCACCCCAGAGTCCGCAGTCCCCTCCCTGGACGCCCCAGCTCGGCTCAGTCCTGCCGAGCTCACCTCTGCATGAACCTCACCAAGTCGGCACTGCCGAGCTGAGGTTGGGCCCAGGGAAGCCAGTGGGGTGGCAGGGTCTTCGGACTTGTCACCTCCTCACTCCTGATCTGCCACCTGTGCGGCTGCTGAAGTCCTGCTTGTGGTAGCAAGAGCCACAGAGTGGGCAGGAGGACATTCATTGGTCCCACAGCTCACCGGGCACAACACGAGGCCCAGGTCCCGGTGCCCAGGACACGTTCACAGCCTAACAGAGCTTCTGGCCTGTGGCGCACTCTCCTACCAGAGGGAAGCAGACACTGAGCACAGGTACATCGTGCGGTCTCTGCGAGGGGGAAGAACCCGAAGAGTGGGGGAGAGTAACGGGGGTTGTGCAGGTGCGCCCCGGAGCGGTGGGGACAGGCCGGCGGCGGCTGGCGGTCACAGCAGTGAACGGGGGCGTCCCGGTGGGCCTTGTGGGCAGGGGGCCTGAGCAGAGACGTGGAGAAATGAGGGTGTTCTGCACAGGCCTGTGTGGCGTGCAGTGTTCTGAACAGAGAGAGCGGCCAGTGTGTCAACACGGGGAAGCAGCGTGTCTGCCCGGCAGGCGGCTGGTGCGCACGGTCAGGGCGGGCTCTGAGAGCGGCAGGAGGCGGCGGGCCTCGTGCTTCCATCGGGGCCCCCACTGGGAACAGCTGGAGTGCGTGGACTTTCAGTGCAGGTGGACGTTTTTGTTTGAGGAAGACTTTTAAGAACCCTGTATGTAGCGGTCTTACGTCGCTCCTGGAGCCTTCGCACGTGCACGTGGCAGCACGTCAGGAAGGCAGCGTGCGTGCTTCAGCAGATGAGTGCAGTGACGTGCATATCGACCACGTGGGGAGGGAAGTAGGCCGGGTGTGATACATGGTGCCAGTCACCAGTCACTTCTTGAACATCAGCTCTATGCAACGCTGTGTACAGGGTCCTCGGTTGAGTACAGAGACAAAACCTGGTCCGTGCCCGTAGGCACACTGTTCACATGAGCAAATAAAAACCTAGTGGATGAAGACGCCCATCTCCGCCCACGAGGGCGCACTATTACCGGATGGGCCCTCATACCACTAAAATCAACAAAAAATCCCAGTGGAATATGTGGAGCAACTGGACTGGGACCCCTGCGACGGCAGTGAGCCCGATGTCGCAGGGCTCGCTTCCCAGAGGCAAATCCCTCGCAGCGGGTCTGGGGAAGGCGCAGGAGCAGACCGGGTGGGCTCGGCGGGGAAGAGCCTGGGAGATGCGAAGTGGCTGGCACCTGCCCAGCAGGCCCTGGGGCGGGAAGGAGCTGTGCCAACCGCACGCACTGAGCACCGGCCACGGCTCATTGGGACTCTGGCCGAGCACTGACCCCCCACGTGTGGGGTGGGAACTGCAGGAAGGCAGTCAGCGAACAGCTTTGGGGACCCGTGAACATCAGAGCCGACCCTAGACTGGGAGTCCCCGAAGGCAGACTGGAGAAGTATCATTTTCCAAATCTGAAGAAAACTGTAAATCCAGAGATAACAGAGTGGGAAGAAAAAAGGAAAATTATGTTAATTTGAATTGCATTACAAGGAATTTTCAGGTTTAATAAGTGAATTAACCAGATCTCACACTAGATGGTCAATGTGTAAAATTCAATTATAATTTTATTTCTCTATATTAGCAATAAACAACTGCAAATGAAAGACACAGTTTATTATAGCGTTAAAAAGAACCCTGTTATCTTTAGGGATAAATTTGTCTGTGCACGACCTGGACACTGAGAACCACAACACCTTGCTGGGAGTGACTGAAGAAGAATGAAGTGAATGAAGAAACACATGATCTGTATTCATGGATAGGAAGACTCAGTATGTTAGTGTCTGTTCTCCCCTACTTGACCTATAGATCTAGCACAACCCAATCAAAAGTCTGTAGCCTTTTTTTTTTTTGTAGTAATTTATAAGCTGATTCTAAAACCGATGTGCCAATGCAAAAGATCTGAAATAGTCAGAACAGTTCTGAAAAAGAACAAGATGTGAGATGTGAACACTGCCTGAATTCTAGGCTCAATGTGATGCTACAGTCACCAGGATAAGGTGGTTTTGGTGTAAGGATAGAAATAAAGGCACATATGATTTTCTACAAAGGCACAAAGGAGAGAAAGTAAAACATAAACCATGACCCTCACATCACACTTTTCACACAAATTAATTTGAAGCAGATTATAGACCTAAATGTAAAAGCTGGAACTATAAACCTTCTAAGAGAAAACATAGGAAAAAACCTTTTGGACCTTGGTATAGGCAAAGACTTCTTAGGGAGTACACAAATAGTACAACCCAATGATCAATTGGACTTCATAAAAATTGATAACTATACTCTTTAAAAGACATCATTAAAAATGTAATAAAAAGTCACATCACAGACTAGGAGAAAGTATTTGCTGTGTACACACACACACACACACACACACACAGAGAGAGAGAGAGAGAGAGAGAGAGAGAGAGAGGTCTTGAATCCAAAATATATAAAGTACAAACTACAACTCAATTTTAAGAACACAGAGACTGAATAAAAAAGTACATGAAAGAAGATATTGAAATGACCCAAAAGCACATGACATAACGTGAAGCTCACTAGTCATCAGGGATATGCGAATTAAAACCATAATGGCATGCCACTGTTCAGCCACGAGAAAGGCTAAAATTAAAAAGACTGAGAATGCCAAATGTTAGGGTGTGCAGCATCTGGAACTGTCATGCATTGCTGGTGGGGATGTAAATGGTATAGCCAGTTTGGAAAACAGTTTAACAGTTTCTTATAAAATTAAACATATACTTACTTACCATATGACCCAGCAATTCCACTGCTAGGGATTTACCCACGAGGAATAAAAGCATATGCCCATGCAAAGATTTATAGATGAATGTTTATAGTCGCTCTGTTCGTAAGAGCCCAAAGCTAAAAGTAACCCCCGTGCCCATCGACAGATGAATGGATAGGCAAATTATCCATAAAATGGAATATTACTCAGCAATAAAAATGAATGAGCTACTGAGATGCACAGCAGCAGGGATGGGCTGCAGAACATTGTGCTGCACAAAAGGTGCCAGGCGCACCGGAGCCAGGACCGTCTGGCTGCATTTTCTTTAGCAGCTGTAACAGGCACTTCTGAAGTGGTGGGGATGTCAGCCAGGTCTGCGGTGTCCCGGGGCAGGGATGGGGTCTGTGGGGACCCTCTTTGGGTAACGGACAGACTCTGTATCTTACTGGCGGTGCCGGTCACAAGGGTGCATGTGTTTGCCAAACTCATTGAACCACACACTTCAAACGTGTCTTAATTTTTTGACTGTAAGTTATTCCTCAGTAAAATTGGTTTTTAAAGATCATTTGGAAGCTGGACTGTTAAACAGGGAAACACAGAATGTGCAGTAAGGAAGCAGCGCCCCCTGATCAGAGGAGAGGTCTGGAACAGTGGATTTTGAGCTGGTTTTAAAGACTTGAAGTGACTGAGAAGTGCTTTCTGGGTCTAGGACAGCGGTATCCAAGCATCTGGCTTCCCTGGGCCACCTCGGAAGAAGAACTGTCTTGGGCCACACATAACAGTACACTAACTGGTGGGCTAAAAAAGCCATCCTGGGCCGCAGGTGGGACAGGCCTGGTCTACGATGTAGAAAACAGTTTGAACCGGGTCAGCTCACACGCAGGAGTGTTCTTCTGTTCAGAGACCAGTCTGTGCTGCTAATAAATGACAGGAGCACAGGAGGTGGGGACAAACTGGGGCGCTGTCCCAGCAAGAGAGGGACCAGTTAATGCAGTCACAGACTGGAGTGGGTCCTGGCCCATAATTTCTGTGTCTTCTGTTGGTTTTGGCTTTGGGAGTCATGCGGGTTTGTTCGCTTGTTTTCCTGTAAGGGACAATACTGGAACGTTGGATGTAATTTGAAGAGAAAGTCCATGTTCTTAGGACGCTCACAATGAAATATTTACAAGTCAGAGAGCATCACTTCTACAACTTACTCTCAAATGGTTCACAAGGAAAAACAATGTCTATCGATAGAGTAGACAAATGCTTGCTTGTGCTACGCTTGCAAATTCTAAGTTTAAAATTCTTTCTGATTAAAAAGTTATGAAAAATAAGCAAAAACCAGATTGGGTCAAGGTAGTGTTTACTGGAAATCATGCACATTTCCTGCAAAGAAATTACTGAGAAACATAAAAGTGGTTAAAATAAAAAATTTCAGAGAACTGGTCCCTGGAAGCCCTGCATTTGGGTTGGGGCACGGTGGGTGTGGCAGGAGGGACGCCGCAGGGGCAGCATGGAGCGTCCCCACTGGAGAAGGCTCATGCAGCGCGGTCCCAGGGGAGCTAGAGTTCAGATGGCAGTGGTGGTGTCACAGCTCACTTCCCACAGGTGTCTCCCCATCAGGAAACCTCTTAGAAAGGGTGGGCAGCACGCAGTGGGCCTCAGGCAGCGGGCAGTGCGCAGTGAGCAGCGGGCAGCCGGCAGTGGGCAGTGGGCAGCCAGCAGTGCGCAGTGGGCCTTGGGCAGCGGGCAGTATGCAGTGGGCAGCCAGCAGTGCACAGTGGGCCTCAGGCCACGGGCAGTGTGCAGTGGGCCTCGGGCAGCGGGCAGCAGGCAGTGGGCAGCCGGCAGTGGGCAGTGGGCAGCCAGCAGTGCGCAGTGGGCCTCAGGCTGCAGGCAACTGGCAGCGGGCAGCCAGCAGTGCGCAGTGGACCTTGGGCAGTGGGCAGCAGGCAGTGGGCAGCGGGCAGCCAGTAGCAGGCAGTGGGCCTCAGGCAGCGGGCAGTGGGCAGCGGACAGCTGGCAGCAGGCAGTGGGCCTTGGGCAGCGGGCAGCGGGCAGTGGGCAGCGGCATTCAGCACCCCGGACAGAGGGTGATCGGGGGGCGGGGCCTTGAGGAGTCCTCAGCGCGCAGGTGCGAGCAGAAAGCAGCGAGTTTGAACAGGACTACACATGTGCATTTGAAGACAAAGTAGTTTTTGTGAGTAATAAGGAAAAATATTAATTATTGATTCATCAGCTACCCCGACATAAAAGCAACAAAATTCCCCAGAGCCTGAATGGTACTCAGATGTACGGAGAGGACGCGCTCTGTCCATGTTCTCTTTAAGAACACAGGAGAAATCTCATGTACGCAATGCCGTGTCTTGTTTTGTGACAAGGTTTGACCCCGTGCAGTTACTGCTCTGATTACTCATTGAGGGCCAGCTCTAAGGAGGGACTGTGCACGTAGCTCATAGGTGACGTGGGGAGAGGTGGGATGGGAGACGTGGCCGGGCTGCCGTGGGCTCTGGCGGGAAGATAGAGGGCCACCCAGGAGACGGCTGCAGTGCCTAGAGAAGGTCACCGTGTCTGGTACCAGGTGAGGGCCGGTGGGCGGGTGATGAAGAGGGAGGTTGGGATCAAGATGCTTCACCGTCACAGAAACGTTCACACTCGTCTTCGGTGACCGCAGGATTTGACTGCAGTTCTTGTGGTGTCTGCTGACATTTGGCTCTGCGTCCGCTTTACGTCCTTCCATGCAGAGGTTGTATTCCCGATTATTCTGGGTTCAAGTTTTCAAAGAAATTGTCCATGAATTTTCATTCCTTTCGTAGGAAGACACTCAGGAAGATGGGTGGGTGGAGGTTTAGAAGGAAAGGTGACAGGCTTTGTCTTGTCCCCCCCTTCTGTAGCTGATTCCTGGGGACAGTGTTGGGGGGACAGGCCGCCTCTCGCTTAAGAGATGCTGTGGCTTTTCTTCTTTTTTCTCTTAAAAAACTCTTCATTATTTCAGAGAAATCCACGTGCATTGTCAGTGAGTGAGTGTGTTATTTATTTTTATCTTGAGATGTGCACCTCAAAATAAAAATTAATTTTTAAAAAGCTTTTTGAAAGATTAGGATTATAAAGCTAGTAATCCCTACTATGTTAAAATTCTGTTTTTGAGATAGCAAATAGGTGTGGGCTTTAGAAATTTTAAACTTAGCGCATGATGACCTCAGTGGAAGGACAGTGTTTACAAACGTACTTAAGCTGACTTGAATACTACATGAGTAGTGTACTGCAGTGCTCACACATTTAGGGGTGCTGTTTTACGGTGCTCTGCCTTTCTGAAATCGCTGCTGTAAGGTGGTCCCTGGTGGAAAGGCAGGCCAGGAAGTTTGGTCCTGGTTTTCCACAGTTGCAGCTGTGGAAGCTGTGAGTGTGGCCGCCGGTCAAGGTCAGCGTGCTACAAGAAGGGAAGGCTGGGGGTTTCACGTAGCCACCGCCCTTGATTTGAGAAATGCCTAGAACTTATTGTTGAAATAATAATTGCCACCTCTTATGACTACCTGGTGACAAGTTTCCCTGTGTTGTTCTGGCATCCTAGATGTTTTATCGAAGTTGATTTGGGAAAGGTGAGATGTGGAGGTTGCTGCGATTGCGTGTCCTCGCGTCGCGGGCGCGTTCACTCCTGGGCCCCGGCGGGCGGCGAGGGCAGAGCGGGGGCAGTGTCCGTTGGTGTAAGGCGTAGTGAGCTCGCAGCTCCTGCTGCTGAGGGATGTGGGGGGGCCCAGGTGGACGTCAGACATTGCAGACTAGGGGGCGAGGGCAGGAATGAGCCCTGTTTCCAAATGCATTTAGGAAGCAGTCTGACTTTAGTTCTAGCAATGCAGGGAAAATAAAATAAAAATAACCGTACTTTATTTACTAACCAACGGATTGAATTGTCCGCCTTTTATTACAGATATAAAGTAAAGACTGTGAGGAGACAATCATTTTCGTAGCTATCAGACGTTCAGCAACATCTCTCTTGTGGGTTAAGTAACAGATAGTTTAAGTGTTTTTCCATTACCTTTGTGTAAATGAAAAATGCATAAAATATTTTAACAAGGCAAAGTAATCCAAGGAGATTGTTATTTTGTGTTACAAATTAGGTTATTTCTGTCATAAAATTAAAGGAAAAAAATCAACCTTAGGACATTTCCAGCTTAATATCATTTACCAGAAGGGACATGGAACAGCCTTAATGAGCTGGCGGGTCACCTGCACCCAGCTGTTCCCGACCGGCTCTAGGAAACAGAGAATGCAGCTCGCAGTGTGAGGTGGGCATTAGTGCAAGCTCTCGAGGAGCTGCAAAATCGATTTCTGCTTGAATGAATTAATTTAGATTATCAATTTATAACCAGCTCCACGAAGCCCATCAGCTCCACAGTTGAGCGAATGATCAGGCTCAGCCCTTGTGAGAGCCTCCCAATGAGGGCTCCGTGGGTCCCGCGGTCCCCCTGCCCGCCGGCGCCGCTGACAGAGATGCTCCGCTGAGCAGGAGGAGGGGCGGGGCTTTCTGAGCCGCTCCGCAGGGGCCGCAGGGCGTCTGGGGACAGAACCACCCTGTGCGTGTGTGGCCCGGGGTTTTCTCCCCGGGAACCCTTCGCACCCCAGGTCAGGGTCATTTTGACTGTCCCACGTGATTTCTTAAATCACCACGCTTTGCATCCTGGACTCGTTGGCCCTTCGCTATTTGCCGAGTTAAAAAACGTTGTGACGGCTGTGGCCAGTGGCTTCTCCCTAAAAACTGTGACGTTAGGTGTAAGCATTTGTTTCAGAGTGGAAAACTGGGTTCAGGTGCCTCGTCTTCCTGCCATTCGCGGTAACTTTCCTTGCCTCTGCTGCCCATCTTGCAGAAATACAAAACAAACCAACAGAAACGACGACCAAACACCTTAAGCTCAACAGAGCGGTGCCGTTTGTTCTAGCCGCCCGGCCCCCCACATTACGTCCGAAGTGGCCTCCTTCCCATCAATGAAGAGCCCTCACAGCGACGGCTTCAGAGGGGACGTGACCGAGGTCCCTCGGCTCGGGAATTCCCCAGCGGCTGTGGCCTGCCCACTCGAACCCAAACCTTCCGCAGCCTTCGGCGCCAGCCCCCGTGCCTCGTCTGCCTGGAAGGCGGCACCACTTCCTAAGGGACTTCCCGACCGAGGCCGCCTTCCCCGGGCCCCCACCCGCCAGGCGTGTGCGGCTCACGCCCATCCCGCCTGCGCTCATCATCTCGGCGGCCGGCGTCGTACGCGGGCGGTCTGCGTGCCAGCTCCCCTGGCTTCCCTGCGAGGGACCTGGGTGCCAGCGGGCCGTTGCGGCGGGCCCAGGGACTGTTTTCCTGAGGGCCTCCCAGCCCGTCAGCGTGAGAGCTGGGACATGAGCGCAGGCCTCTTACTGCCCAGGAAGAACCCCTTCTGCGTGGGGTCGTGCTTACACAAGCCGCCTGTCGAGGAAACGTCCTCCCTCGTCTGCGCTCCAGCTCAGCCCGCCCCGAGCCTCCGGCCCGGTGGGGAGGGCCCTGGCCCCTCGTCCAGGGGGCCTTGCTCAGTCAGTGACCCGTCCACTTCTCTGTAGTCTTTCCTCCATTTCTTTTATCCATTGTTCTTAGATTGTCACTTACTCCACTGTGTTCGCTTAGGTTTGTTTCCTGCTGAATTCTCATTTGTCGTGAACTGGGTGAGTGTATCGCCTATTTGAAAATAATTCTTTTCAGACGGCACGCCATAGTTCTAGCTTAGAAGATGTGGGGGAGAATCAAAAAGAGAAAAATAGTCGTAAAGCACGCTCCAGTTCGTGAAGCTCTCACAGCTGCCCGGAGGGACTGCCGTGCGGTGGCTGCTCTAGTTTCTGCTGTCACAGAGGCCGAAGTGATCGTGCCGGTCAAGGGTGACACGACCGTGGGTCTGCAAGCACGAAAGCTGTGCCTGCGTCCGAGTTCTCGTTAGGTGGTTTCTCCCTCGAGGACGGATGTGGCATCTGCATTTGCAGATTGCGAAGCAGCCTCTGCCTTAGGGCTCACGTTCCTGAAAGATGCGTCCGCTGTGACGCCTCCAGGATTGCTCCCCTGTTCTGCACCGAGTGTCTTACCTGTTTTCCTAACGCAAATACTGTCTTCCCCGTTACCATGACTAGTCACCTTCCCATTCTGTGCCCGGCCTTATGCTAACAGAGACAGTACATGAGTGAGTACAAACTGATGTGGCTCAGCTGCACACACACTACACGTGCACGTCACATGCCGGGAGCGTGACCGCAGTCCTCACAGCGGTGGCAGCAGCAGTCCTCACCATGGTGGCACCTCCCAGCAAGGCACGCGAAGCCTTCGATGCGTTCAGATTCTGTCTCCCTGCGCCCCTCCCCTGTGTGTTTACTGGTCCTGACTTCCAGAATGGTCTTTTTGGAGCTCCCAGCCCAAAATGGGTCACTCCTGTTCAAAATCATCGGTGCCCATCAAACGAGGTCCCACCAGACCCTGAGTGCCTGAGGGCTGGGAGCCAGGCCGGGGACACGTTGGTGTCTCCAGTGCCCCCACCCCCACCCTGTGTGCCCAGCCCGGGAGCAGCAAAGCGGGGCAAGGTGGGGGCAGGTGTCTCTGAACTGCTGACCGTGTGTGATAGGGGCTCAACACAGGAATCAGCGTGGGGTGGACAAAACAAAACTCTGAGGGGAGCAAAGCGTAACCAGTAAATATGTCACATAATACAGAATAGGACCCCCCAAATGTGTGTTATTCCATCCTCCCTACAATAATGTCAGCCTCGTGTCATACGTGTGTCCGTTAGTGTGTTTGCTAGCAGACTGGCATGTACAGGGTCCTCTGGGGGACTTAAGCTCTTACCCACATGTACCTGCATTGTTTGAATTATTTTAGTGTTGAATGAGGATGCTCGTGTGTAGCTCTTCTTAGGTGGGAGACAAGGAGATTTTGGTGTTGACTTAATACGAGGAGGAAGATTGAGAAGCTAAGTGGATGGAATAGGGAATAAATTAAACAAGAGCCTAGGCCGTTTGTGGGTGTCTGGGGATAATGAAGGTGACCACTAGCCTGCGAGTGGGTGAAGGTTTGGGCAAGTGGTAAGTAGACGGAACACCGTAAATACAATATCGTGGTACTGTGAGACACCTCCAAGGTGGCAATGGGCCGAGAACCTTAAGATGTTACCAGAGATTCTGAGTCAGAAAGTTACATGGGTCATGGATGTTTGTTAAAGAGAGAAGACTTTTTTTTTCTTCCTTTTTAAAATTAGAAACCATTGCTAGATGGCATGTAACAGCCTTTCTGGGCAAAGAGCACAATTTTAGGTTAAGTGATAATGAGAAGTGCCAGTTGATGAACTAACAAACACTAAAATAGTGTGAGTAACAGATGCAAAAGGAAAACGAGATATTTAACACACATAATAGCATCCTTCCTCAGAAGTTAGCTGATGTGCAGCATTTGTACTCCCAACACTGATTTCCTGCCAGCACGTAACCGTGAGAGCGTCTGTTTTTCCGAATCCTGTAATGTAGGATCACCAGGCTTCACAAATTAAAATACAGGACACCCAGTTCACTTTGAATTTCGATAAGCAACGAATCATGCAGCATTAGAGACACACTTTTACTGTGGACCCCTGGGACTCAGTTTGCTCCACAGGTTTGGATACAACACAGGGTTTGCGAAATGGCTGCATCGCCCTCTGGCCTTCAAGGTGGCTATTTTTATGTGATTAATGGATGGGAACCCTTTGCAACCCTTGGCCGAGCCCTTGTCACCTTGGAGAGGGTTCTGTGTACTGCACAGGAGCTGTGTCACAGGGATAGTGACTTGTGTGAGGAAACCCTGTCCCTTTCTCCTCCCTGTCCTGTTCTTTGACGCATTTCTGTGGGAAAAGGTCGACTTCTGTCATTTTAACCGTTTTTTAGCATTGAATTTAGGCATTCCAGGAAAACCAATTGAAAGTTACTCTCCTACATCAAGACCAGCGAATGAAAGTCGGGGTCAGGTGCTAGCATCGTGTGCTTCCGGCGGAACAGCGCAATGAAACTGCTTGGCCACTCCCTTGGTGGTGGTCCCTCCGGTACAGGCACTGCGTGTGCTCTTGCATTCACACGTGAGTGAAATTCTCGTTAACACTTGCGATGGGCACAGTAATTAGAATTCTCAGGTCACGTGACCTGAAGTCCGCCCTTGGGGGGCCAGCCGCGCCCCGAAGGGGAGTGCAGCGTGCACACAGCGCCCCGGCACTCGCTGCCCCAGAGCTCAGCTCAACGGGTTCCAGCGGGACAGTGACCGGGGCCCTGGGGACCACTGCGGTTTCTGGCAGCTGCTGATCTGCCTCCCCTGACAAAGGTGGCGCGGGGTCACGGGCAGCGACACATCTCTGCTTGTGTTGGGAGACGCAAGGAAATGGGTAGCAGCCCCTTTTCACACTTGGCACCCGCTCAACACCACCGTAATGTGGCCACTGTGGTGTTGGTCTAGACCAGCGGTTCTCAACCTGGGGGTCGAACGACCCTTTCACGGGGGTCACTTAAGACCATCGGAAAACACGTATCAGATATTTACATGATGAGTCATAACAGCCGCAACATGACAGCTATGACGTAGCAACGACGACAATGTTATGGGGGTCACCACACCATGAGGAGCTGTATTACAGGGTCGCGGCGTTAGGAGGGTTGAGAGCCACTGATCTAGACAGTGGTCTCATGGTCCACTCATGGGCTTCTGGGCCTTTCCATGGCTCATGTCACTGCACCGGGTGACACGGCCATGCTGGAACGCGTTTTCCATAGGATGAGGGCCGCACTAAGAAACACCTCCACTTACGCTCCAGCCGACTAGTTCCGAGGGCAAAGTTCAGCTAGGAGGATGTGGCTTCCTTTGCCCCCAGGGCTGACAGAAAAGAAACACATTTTCCTATTGCTGTAGGTTATCACCGGGGTCATGCACCATTTTCTGTTATTTTCAATGAGCGCCGTGTTGGGGACAGTGACAAGTTGGGGCAGTGACAAGTCCAATGAAAGGCCTAACTTGCTAAAAAGAAATATTCCTCGTGAAGTAAAATGATCGTAGTATTAGGAGGGACAGGGCCAGGTTCACGTACGCTCCACACAGTGACCTCGCCTCCTACGAACGCCTCGTCCCCTCGGATTCAAGCCATGGAAAGAACCTTTCAGAATGGACGTTTTCAGGGGGATGGGCTGTTGGGACTGTCAAGCACTGGTTTCATCAGCTTTAACCAATATGCTGTGTGCAGAGGGAGAGGGGAGCTATCTTCTCTTATGTGTGTTTTAGCTCAGCCACAGTCAGCCGTCATTTTTGCAGCACGTGTTTCCATTTTACTGGATGTCGTGGCGTCTGAGTGCAGGCCCGAGTGCTTGGCTCTCCTGCACCTCACAGAGGTGGGGGACGGTCCCGGCCCCGCAGCACTGCGGCCCCAGACGGCTTCCGGCGGCGGCCGGGACGGGCAGTGCCCTCGGCCCGCGGGCCTCCCCAGCGGTGGTCCGAGTTATTGATAGTGGCGGCGATATTGACAGTCTGTGCTTGGGAGGAAAATAGGAGTTTGATATGACATATTGTGTGTCTCAGCAAGACTCATAAATAATTTTGACAAGTTTTTGTATGCATGGGAAAGTCCTTGATTCAGCCTCCCATAAAAATAAACTTCTATTATGGAATGTATTTGTCAAGTGGCTGCTTGATGGATGGAGCTGCGTTTGCCCCTTGGCAGTTGGATGAGTTTTAGATGCACAGCTTACCGGGGGGGCTCACGGGCAGTGCAGAGATCATTATTCAGTACGAAGTGCATCATTCCTGTACCTGGATTTTCATGTTTTATTGTATTTAGCTCCTGTTGCAGTTTCGGTCTTGCCCCTGCCCCCCCCACCGCACCCCCCACCCCGGGCCTTTTTCTAGAGCTGTTGTTTGCATCAGGTTTTATGTTGAACAAATTGATCCAGCCCAGACCCTGTCCCAAACTCGGCTGGCATGTTTTCCTCGATGGGTAATTTCAGTTCTTTTTCTTAGGAGAGGTTTTTTTTAAACTGTAAGTTATTTGAAATACCCACTTTTACTAGGGAGATTGAAGGCCCTGGGCAGAGATCGACTTATTTTCTCTGAGGTTGTCACAGCTCTTTATTTATTTGAACATAACTGCACACCCCCACTTCTGCTCCAGAAAACAGAACTTGAAACTTAAATTCTTGCCTACTTAAACTAAAACTTTAAAAGAAGTTCCTATTTTACTTTTTCTGAATTATATCTAGAATTGCTCTCTCTCCTCAGTCACGCACCCTGGCTAAGTGAGCCGTGTCCACAAATAAGTAGGAGCTTCAGTAGGTACTGGACCCCACACTCGTGTGTGATTGTGCAGCTCACTGCACTGGGGGGCTTGCTCAGTGGAGTCTGGTAGTATAATGTACTTCTGATTTGGGAGTCTGTGTTTGGTAAAGTAAATGGTGGCTCCATAGGAGTTTTGATTCTTCGTTGGGCATAGCACTGACTTTTTAAAAGAATTTCCGTTGGTTGAATCTCTGTTAAAATGAAGTCTGGAGTCCAAATGGGATGCTGTGGTGAAGGCATTCCCTGAGAGCAGTGCAGGGACTCATGGGGCCTGCGTGCCATGTTTCTCAAGATGTGTTTGGGGGTGTGCCTGTGGGCCGCTGCGCTACCCTGCTGAGAAAGCAGACCTGTCGTACTGCAGCAGCCGTGGGGGGGTTTGTTTTGCATTTTCTTGTTTCTGAAATCAGAAATCCCAATCATTTGTTTTAAATCAGAATTGTATCATACAACAGTGGTGCCTTAGGCTTAAAGAAGTAGAATAGAAGGCCATGAACCCCGGGGCGGAAGGCCGTGGGCCCTGGGGCAGAAGGCCGTGGTCCCCGGGGCAGATGGCCGTGGGCCCCGGGACGGAAGGCCGTGGTCCCCGGTGCGGAAGGCCGTGGGCCCCGGGGCGGATGGCCGTGGGCCCCGGGATGGAAGGCCGTGAACCCCGGGGCCGAAGGCCGTGGTCCCCGGGGCGGAAGGCCGTGAACCCCGGGGCGGAAGGTCGCGAACCCCAGGGTAGGATGGCCATGAACCCCGGGGTGGAAGGCCGTGAACCCCAGAATGGAAGGCCATGAACCCCAGAACAGAAGACCGTGAACCCCAGAACGGAAGGCCGTGAACTCCGGGGTGGAAGGCCGTGATCCCCAGAACAGAAGGCCGTGAACCCCGGGGCAGAAGGCCGTGAACCCTGAAGGAGGGAAAGGTGTGGAAGAGGCAGCAGGCCTGCAGTGGGAGAGGCCTTTCAAGGGGATGGCACGCGGACTTCGTTGTGTTGCTTGGCACCTTCGTGCCACCGTGAGGCTCTGAAGCCACGCTAGTGGTTGTCAGTGTCTTCCGTAAAACTCAGAAGAATCTCTGATGCCCCCACACAGTCACAGGCTTTGTGCTGAGCAAATGAAACCATGCCCAGGAAACTAAGTCCCGTATTGATTCATGCGAAATTCTCCACTAGGCAAAACTAAGGACACAAGTCAAACCGAAGGTTGCCTGTGGCAGGGGTGGCGAGTAGGGACAGGAGCACAGGGGACTTCTCGCAGTGGTGGAAGCTTCTAGAAGGTGACCCAGCATGGGCTACATGGGCGTTTCGACTTGTCGCCATTGTATAATTAAGATTTGCACATTTCCTTAGATATGAATTTTACCTTAAAAAACTATAAAAAAAACTGAATGGAGTTCAGGTGAAAGTGGAAGAATGTTGGAACGTTGCTAATTGTGGAAACGTGGCGTTGGTTTCTGGGCTTTCTTACATCACTTCGTGTATCTTTGGGATGTTTTATAACGAAGGTCGTAAGTAGGAAGCAGTGGGACTGGCGTGCAGGGCCGCGAGGCCCACGTGTCCGGGCCGCCCGCTCCCCGTCTGCGGTCCCTGCGTGAAAGAAGGGAGAAGGGCGTGGAAGGACCTGGGGTTCATGGCCTTCTACTCTACTCCTTTAAGCCTAAGGACCCGGCCTGACGCGTGTCTCTCAGCCCGTCAGAAACGAGGCTGCGGGGAGAGAGAGCTCTTGCTTCCGCTGGAGGAGGGCAGGCACGACCAGGCCCGGTTGGGGCCCACACCTCGCCCGTGACTGATACGCCAGGCCTCGCAGGTTCAGGCTGCCTCCTGCCTGTGCTGATGTGCACTTGCGGTCACTGAGTCCTCCAGGTGTCCCCGCCCCAGCGCCACCTGTCCCATCCCTGCGCTCTCGGGTTCCCTGCTCTCCCAGCCGGTCCTGGAGAAGTGCCCTCGGGGATAGGGAGCCTCGCGGCCTGGCCCTGCCCTTCACAAAGGCCCTTGCTATCACCAGGATGCAGGGCTTCACCAAAAAGAAACGAGGAAAAGTGGATTTAGGGGTGAAACTAGGTGACACCAAAGCGAAAAGCCGAACTGCTCGTCCAGACGGAGTCTATGAACTTGACACACATTCTTTTACTTGAAAATATCTTACGTGGGAATTCGGATAGTTCCCAGGGAGGACAGTGGCCAGGACTGTGACATAGACCAAAGGTCACTCTCTGAGGAGGGGACCGCCCCAGTTTGTAACTTGGAACAAAGCAGCCAGAAAGTTTTGTGAAAAAACGTACTCTCATTTGGCACAAGGCCCAAATGGCCCCGAGACAGCCGAGTCTGGGGGCTGGGCCGGGAGGTTGCTGCAGGAGGCCCGTGTGGCCCGGGCCCGTGATAGGGAGCGGCCCCCAGTGGGGAGTCAGCGGGGAGAAGCAGGTGGGGGGCAGCGTGGTGGACCCCGTGTGGCTTGGGCCTCTGACAGGCAGCGCCCCCCAGTGGGGAGTCAGCGGGGAGGAGCCGGGGGGGGTGCAGGGTGGTGGACCCCATGTGGCCTGGGCCCATGACAGGGAGCGCCCCCCAACCAGGAGAAGCTGGGGAGCGGGTGGCAGGCAGCACGGTAGACCCGAAGGCAGGTCACGGGGACCAAGTGCTGTCTTGGGGTGTGGTAGCTGTGAGGGGGCAGGAGTTTTGTCTGCCTGAAATTTTTAAGCAAGAAAAATAAAAAAGGACGGCAGGGAAGCAGGTGCGATTGATGTAACCGGTCGATAAGAAGCGGTCTCCTTGGCCCTCACAGCCAGGTGACTCCAGCTGATGCACCCCTGCCACTCGAAGGCGTAACTTAGGCCCTTTGCTGCCACTTAGATGGAGCCGTGCTTGTGTTTCGATTCCTTTCTAATTTAAACTCATAAATTAGCCTCATCTATGAGTTAGTCTAGCAAACTGGGGTAGAAGGACAACAAATTGAAAACCTAGTGAGTGGAAACCTGGAGGCACTGCCGGGGAGCAGACCGGATTATGTCCGGGCGCTTTGTGAGGATGTGTCTCGGGCTCCTGCAGACGCTCGTCCTTGCGGCCGCCGCACTCTGACCGCCCCGGCGCCTGGTGCCTGTGGAGCTAGCAGCTTGTCTCCGTCGTGTTCACTGCATTTATTCAGCGGGGAACGTTCGCCTTTTGGAATACGAGCTGAGCGTTCTCGTCTCGTCGGTGGGGACACAGCTGTATTTAAAGCGCTGTGGGTTCCCAGATGCTTTCAGAGTCCAGCTGTGGGGGACCCAGGAGGGCTTCCGCCAGCCTCTAGTGCTACCTGAGATTTGGGGGTGCTTTCTGCTGCATACCCGTCTCCCCATGAATTGGGGTCGTGGGTTTCACATAGCTCCTCTTTATGGATCTGTCCTTGCGGAAACACGTACTTTTAGATAGCAGACAGGTCCTAGGTCTGTCCTGCTCACGAAGAATGGCCCCTTGTCAGGCTAGGCCAAATCCTGATGAAGATGGCAGAGCCCTGGACGTGCCCCCGTGGCCCCCAGGCAGCGGTGCTTCGTCCCGTCGGGCTGTGCGTGAGAACTTGGCGGGAAGGAAGCACCCAGAAGACCTGCGTGGAATTCATGGCTGTAGACCCAAGTCTATGAAGTCACTCCTGGCTTTGTGTTTAGTTTTCGTTGTCTTTACAACTTTAAATTTACCCAGTAATTGACTTGTAACAAGTCAAACGACACAAACACGAATAAAGAAGGTCATTTCCTCACCGTACCCACAAATCAGCTCTCACAGCTCAGTGTCCACCAGCCAGCCTTTCCTCCCTGGACACAGAGCACGTGTCCCCTGTCGGGCCCCTCCTGTCCTCTCATTGCCTTGTGTGCCTTCTCCTCCAGCCCAGCAGACGCAGGCGTGGTGGTTCGTCTAGATCAGTGCACAGTGTGCCGGTGTGGGCCCAGCCGGCGTGCTCCGCCCTCCTCCGTCCGCGGGCGTTCGGGGTGTGCCCCTCCTTGGCCCCCGCACACAGTGCCCTGTGAAATGTTATTGCACGTGGAGAAAATCTTCGCCGACCAACAGCAGGGGTCCAAGTGATAGAGAAAAATAGATAGAAAGAAAACAGGGACCCTTGTAAATATATTTTCCAAGGTCAGAAAATGCTCGTAATCAGTCTTTAAGGAATTTTTGTTGCACGAACGAACACATACTGGACTTTTTCCATGTCTCGGTATTTTTAACATGTCAGATGGCGTCTACTTAAATGATTCCATTTTTATAAACTGAATGGCTTAAACTTGAATCATAATTCCACTTTGAAAGGCTTATCAGAGAAAATTATAAATTAGGGGGTAAATCTGATATATTTGTTCAGAATATTTTCTTTATACATTTGGCCCCATGACAAACTGACCTTTTCCAGTGAGTATTCAGAAAGGTTTTTTGTAAATAGCCCAGTAAAATTTACGTAAACATTTATTCAAAATAGTGGAATTTAAATTCCTATTTTGTGTTTAAGTATTTATTATGTGATATAGCAAGCCTTTTGTAGACCTGAAGGAGTTCATATTTTTTGGTGGCTTCTGGAAGCTTCGGCGCACGGCCCATGTCCCTGCCGTAGTTGACCCAGGACGCCTGGTTCCGTGAGAGGGGTAGGCGACCACGCATGGTCTCGTAGCGTGGGGAACTGTCTTCCTTAGTGTTTGCCGGATTTATTTCGCCTGCAATTGAACACACAGCCACTCTGCTGCGCTGCGGATTGCCTGCGTGGGAGTCGGGATGTGTATTTAACGCCTGATTTAAAGAGAAAAATGGAGGCGGTAGCCCGTGGACAGTTTGAGGCGTGTGCCCCATGTGTATTCAAACAAAGGTTTGGGAGAAACCTGTCGTTCTCTTTCTTGGGGAGGACGTGGTGTTTCACAGCAGGAGCTGTTGTAGGTCCATGTTTGTCAAGGACAGGCACTTGTTTCTTCCTCGGCACTTGTCATGGCAGCCGAGAAGAGAACACACCCCCTTCTCGGCTCTTTCATCCCCTCCAGTAAAAAGCCCCTAAAAGGCTTTGTCTGAGGGACAGAAACGTGTGACTCAGCTACCGGGGGAAGCAGCTTCTCTGGACCTCTGCCCCTGAGGCAGGGTGAGCACGACAGCGACCGTGCCGCGCGGTGTGTCCCCTGGGTGGCGCTGGCCGTAGGGGACGGCAGTGTCACTTCCTCCCTCAGTCACAGGGCCCTTCAGTGACACCAGCGGTCTCTGCGGCAGCACCGAGGCCCCGGAGCGTCTCACAGTACACTTTCCTGAGATGCACCTGCTTTCCAAAAGTGTTCATACGTGAAGCAGGTGTACCGCCTGCCGGAGACTTGTGTCTGCGTGCTTTCTTGACCTTTGCCTTTACAGTGACAGATAAGTGACACGCAGCACGTTAAATCGGCCGGTTTGGGCTCAGGACCCGGTGTGTGGAACGGTTTCTTAGCTGGAGTCCCTGAGGAAATGTGATCAGTACTTGACATGTCTGTTGCCAGGAAGACTTCAGAGTCCGGGTCAGACCCTGTAGAAGCTTTTGTATTTTCGAGGAGAAAGCCGTGAACTTGAGAAACTGCTGCCAGATGGGCGGCGGGCTCGTGTGGTCGCCCCGTCCCGGCTGCTGGGAGGCCGGCGAGGGGGAGCAAAGCGAGTTGAGGCCCATCCGTCTTTTGCCCTGCTTCAGGTTTTTAGAGTTTTACCCTTTTCGAAGGATGTAAGGGGAGTTTTTACTTCCAAGGGGGTCAAGAAGTAGAAACTTCCATGTATTAGGTGAGTACCTACCTGGTCACCAGGCTGACTTTTATGGGGTTCGGTGTATAATCTTCGAGGGTTGCTTCCACTAAGGTGGTCTTTTGTCCTGTTCCCAGCTTCTGGCGGAGATACCCCGATTTTAACTGCTTTCAGTCTAAACTGTCTCCACGACCTTCCTGAAGGTCAAGCCATTTTCTCTTTTCTTTTTCTGTCATTTCCTTTTCCTCCAAGTAGCTCTGAGTTTGCTTTTCATGAAGATGCAACTGGACATTCTTATCCAAATCAGGGCTTTTCATTCCAGATAAATGATTCCTCTAATCTTGCCCCTTATCCTCTTAAGTGGTCATTTCTTGTGGCCATTTTTAAACCATCAAGCAAAATAAAATAGGTGCTAGAGGAAGTTCAATGCGTGGAGGGTGAGGGACGTGAGTTACTTTGTTTCCATTAATCTTTGTCATGACATTCAGGTACTTTTCCTCCTTTGTTTCTTCAAGATGAAAGTGAAGCACTTTATCCCTTCCGTTAGTTCCTCCTTTGAAACGTGCGGGAACTCCGCAGGGCTGCCCGACGCACAGGAAGTCCGTTTGCAGAGCAGCGCTTGCTCAGCGCTGCAGCTGCCCCGCGGGGGGAGTCACGTGGTTCCCAGTAACTCGCGCAGCCTGCGGCCTGCTGTCCAGGCAGACGTTTCGCCACGGAAGCCGATGGAACCTGAGTAGCTTACCTGTTTCACTTAGAACAGTAGTCTGTCTGTCTTTCCCCTGCATAGTCTATAAGCAAGCTGATTTGGGAGAGAATACTAGGGGTCGTCTTGTGCTTTTGCTGTTATTTAGAATAATGTGAAAAGGATATAATTTCTAGACTAGTTCTGTGTGATCTGAAGAAATGCTAAAGAAAAGACTTTTAAAGTAGAAATATAAGCCAATAAATATTTTAGCTGAAAAAATCAATAATGAAATGGAGGTAACAGTTATTAGTAATTAATTAAGTCTGTATCGTGTCTACAGCTTTTCTCAGCTGGAGCAGGGTAGATGCTTAAGCTTACTGGAGTACCACACTCCCATACCGTTTGAAAACAAGGTGACACGCGACAAGCAATAAAAAATGGAGATATTCCAAGATCTGCAATCTATTTCTGAATGAATGAGCTGTGCTTCAGTACAAAGAAAGAAAACAATGGAGACTTGTCTAAAGAATCATGTGAAGATAATGGAGAGTTTATATGTATTTTCTTTATTGATCATGCCCAGAACTTCAGGCTTTCTAGCTAGATTGACAGCTGAGTGATTTGACCATCCCTGGTGACTGACAGCTGGGAATGGAAAGGCTTTTACCATGATACAGCAGCACAGAATGTGTCCTAATTTACTACCGTAGTTCTCATCAAAAGTACCCTGGCAAAAACACCAGATTTATCACTTCAATTACTGGAATTTCACATTTGGTTTAAGGAGACATGTTTCTGTAATGTGACAGGTTTTACAGATCTTGAACTTCTTCAGACATTGCAGCTCTCTGGGTAATCTGAGAGAGACATACATGCAAGCAGTTGCAGTAGTTTTATACGTTTCAGTGGTGTCTACCGGCAAGAAGTGAAACAGACCATAAACTAGAGAGTCTTGGCTATGTGTGTTTGAAAAAGTTTTTTTAGGCAGCTTCAAATTTTTTAACAGTGTGAAAATGCGCGGGAACTACATTTACGTCCGCACAGTATCAGAGTCGTGAACGGGTTTTCCGGTCTGTGATTCTGGGCGGGGCCAGACGTCCTCGCAGGAGCCCACAGGAGGACCACAGGTCGGCGGGCGGGACGGGGTGGCGGGGGGGTGGGGGTGGGGGGGTGGGGGGGCGCTTCCCGTACACGGGGCTCAGCTCCGGGGCTCAGAACCTCTCGCCATCTCCTGCCCCACCTTCTCCTTCCCTGCAATCTTGCTTTTCTCATTTCCGTGTTTGGGACTGATTTCTAACTTCTTAAAATTGGTTCCTTAGATACAGGATGGCGTGTGCCTGTTAGTTTGAACTCACGTGAAGCACTGTGTCGTTTCGGTTAACTTCGGGGTTAGACGCATCCCAGTTTCTACTGCTACTTCTTCTCTAGCGTCACTCCTGCTTTATGAGCTTTGGAGGGATACCTTTCGGGTGCGAGGCGTTTGTCACAATGGTGCCATTGCCGAGCTGAACTGGTCTGACGCACGTCCAGAACGATTTTCTTACGTGGCATGTAAGGAGGCGTGGCGTGGTAAAGTCGATAACATCGTTCGGGATTAATTTCTGAGCTGTCCCACCAAAGATAAGGGATTTAGGATGAGGATATTGGTGATAATTAAGGTTCATCCAAATGAACTGTAATTGTGACTTTTAGCCTATGAATTTTCTCTTGGTCCATTTATAATATGAGTACATTTTTATCTTCTATTTCTGCTTTTCCACAATAGAATGACATCCACTGTATTTCATCCTCACTTCTTACCCAGGCCACTACTGTCAGTACTCTGGGTCTTATTAATCTCACAGCACGTCAGAATAGTCGAAGACAGAGAAGTAGCGGTAGCGTGTGTGGCCACTGTTATCACAGTCATCCCCGAGGCCAAGTGGAAGGATTGAACTCATTAGTGCACCAGGTTCCGGGCGAAGCAACTGTCCTAAACATCTTTGCACCTGCCGACTTAAGGAGCTCAAGTCATCCTAAAACTGGGTGGTCGTAGGAATCGTCGTGTACTATTTTTCTGGGCACAAGTTTCTGTTGAGCATCTGCTAGGTTTCAGGTACAGAAAATGTATAGTTCTGAGATCGGGGTAAGACAACAAGTAGGTGACTGACCATGACTATCACTAAAGAAGACGTCATGACAAGCATTTGTACAGGCCTTCCCAGTTACAGGGACTGTTCAGTTATAGAACTCAATTAATTGGATATAGTCACTTCATCCATATTTTCTATACCTGCTAAAAGGATAGGAGGCTAGTTGCTCAGTTTGTGAGACTTAAAATTCATGTACTGTGTGTCAGCTAAAGGAAAGTTTGGAAGTTCTTATGCAATTCCCAGAACCCTACTTTGTAGCAGGATTAGAGACCTGCTTCTTAGGGACAAAACCAAAAAAGGCAGGGCTGAAGGGTTCCAGATTTTGTATGGAGCCACCAGGAAGCCAGTGCCATCCAGCGGGCCCCAAGCGTGCCCCTCCCGGGTGACAAACGGTGACCCGTGGAATCCGGGCTGTCGGCCAGTGCACACGGCTGACCCTTCACATGCACGGCACTGTTCCCTCCTCCCACCAGTCCCACGGGTCCTAGTGACCATCATCCCTCCTCTGTCTCCTTCTCGTCGGCCCCTGGTCACCCTTCCACCCCACCCTTCCTCTGCTGCCCTCTGCTTTCAGTCCTGCTGCCAGCGTGACCCTGCAGCAGCAGGGCAGGGACCGCTCTGTGAGGGCAGAGCGTCCCCCATCTCTTCCGTCCCAGAGCAGCCACTCCCCACCTGTGCCAGAGCAGCTGAGGACCTGGGTTTTCCATTTCATTTCCTTACACTTAATTAAATTTTAATTAATTTAAGTTATAGTAATCACGGGTGGCTAGTGGCTCTTCTCTGGGACAGTGCAGTTGTGAAACGTACGTCAGTTGACGATCCTTCTCTGCTCAGAATACTCCATGGCTTACCTGTTAACTTACAGTAAAAGCCAAATTTTTCACAGTAGACAATGAGGCTCCCAAGTTTTGTGTCCTGCCATCCTCCCCTTGGCCACTGTACTCCAGCCACGCCGGCCTCTGTGCTGTCCCCAGACGTAAAACGCACGTCAGGCTCAGGCCTTTGCACCTGCTGTTCCTCCCGCCAAGAGCCACAGGTGCGCCCGTCTCGTTTCCAGTCTTGGCTGACCATCAGCTTTGATGAAGGCCTTTGGGTTTGACTGCCCCCGCACCCCCCCCGCCCCCGCGTTCCCCCACTGTGTTCCAGGGGCTGCCAGTCCTCACTCAAGTGACCCATCAGAGACTGGTGCATGGTCCATGCTCACGTTCATCCAGGCTATCGGCAAACGCTCTTAGCTCATCTTCAGATACAGCGGAAATCCTGTGAAACACGTTTTCTTTTCCTCATATATGTAATTTGTAGTATTTTCCTCTCCTAGAGTAGAAGCCCTCTAATGGCAGGGCTGTCCACTGCAGCATCCCCAGATCCCAGAAGAGGACCCAGCACGTCAGACGTCTTAACAAAGTTTAGGCAATTATGTAAACAGGTGAAGAGACAGCTTTATGAATAATCTAGCAAAGTGTAATCGAAATGAAAAAGAAGATGCTATAAACACAGTTAAGATGGGACCATTAAATCTATAGCAGTCCATGATAAGTCAAAACAAAGAAAAATCAAGTGTAGCATTTGAGCAGTATTTTAAGATGGAATATACATGTGTGTATATATATGCATGCACATATGTGTACACATATATCCCGACAGCTCGGTCAGGTGTCCTAACCTCGGCATACCTGTGTCTCACAGCTGTGCTCGTGTTGATGTGTGGCGGTGTCCTGCTGAGTGGCGTTCATTACTGTTGTGTGTTTCTGTGTGCCGTCATGAGAATGTCGGAGCTTGAATTACAGCAACGAACAAACATTAAATTTCTTGTTAAACTTGGCAAGATTGGAAATGACATCAGGGACATGTTAGTCCAAGTTTATGGGGATAATGCCATGAAGACAACGGCAGTGTATAAATGGATTAAGCATTTTTCTGAGTGGAGAGAAAGCATCACTGATGAAGAGAGGTCAGGGCGGCCAGTAATGAGCAGAACTGATGAAAACATTGCAAAAGTTTATTGAATTTTGTGTCAGAAGTGTCAGCTGACTATACGAAGCATGGCAGACCAAGTAAACATCGATAGAGAAACAGTTAGGAAAATCTTAACTGAAAATCTTGGTATGGAATAGGTGTGTGCAAACATGGATCCCAAGGGGCTCACTGATGAACACAAGCAAAGAAGAGTCCAAGTTTGCCAAGACCTTTTGGAGAGGCAAGACGATGTTGTGGGCCATGTTATCCCTGGTGATGACACATGGGTGTATGAACACAACCCTGAAACAAAGCGTCAAAGTTAACAATGGAAGTCAACCAGAAAGTTCCGTCAGTCCAAATCAAGAGCCAAAATGCTATTGCTAACCTTTTTTGGTATCAGAGGGAATGTTCATTATGAATTTGTACGAACTGGACAAATAGTCAGCCAAGGTTACTATTTGGAAGTGCTGAAAAGGCTGCGTGAAAAAGTTAGACGAAAACGACCTGAACTTTTCACCAACGACTCATGGCTCTTGCATCACGACGATGCACCAGCTCACAGGGCATTGTCTGTGAGGGAGTGTTTAGCCAGGACACACATGACTGTATTGGAACACCCTCCCTACTCACCTGATCTGGCCCCCAGTGACTTTTTTCTTTACCCAAAGATAAAGGAAATATTGAAAGGAAGACATTTTGATGACATCCAGGACATCAAGGGTCATATGACTACAGCTCTGATGGCCATTCCAGAAAAGAATTCCACAATTGCTTTGAAGGGTCTACTAGGTGCTGTCATCAGTGCACAGCTTCCCAGTGGGAGTACTTTGAAGGTGACTCTAGTGATATTCAACAATAAGGTAGGTAGCACTTTCTCTAGGTTGAGTTCACAAAATTAATTGTCAGACCGTGTGTGTGTGTATGTGTGTATTTAACTTGGCATTATCAAACACAGCATTAACTTTATGATCAAGTGTCTGTGGAAATTGTATGGAACTTACTGTTAGCTTTAAGGAAAGATTCAGTGAATTTTAAAAACTAGGAATTTTACTCAGTCACATTCTCTGATTATAATATGGCAATCGCAATTTAAACAGGAAAAACCCCCAATCACCTGCAGATACTAAAATACGTTTTTATATAATTGAGTAAAAATAAATCAAGAATACAGCTAAAGAGTATTTAAAAAGTAATAAAAAATTTAAATATGAGGGCTGTCCAGAAAGTCTCCAGCCATGTCGTACATAAATGCTACAAAATGTAATACATAAGATAAAATGCAATAATATAAAATGAAGGCAGTGTTTTTGGAAAGGTCAGGGATGGGAAGGGGACTTCCTGTACTGAGGGTACTGGCCAGCCCCGCAGAGCTGCATGCAGCGGAGCAGTCCCCTTCAAGTCCCGAGCAAACAAGACTGCCTGTGACCACCGTTATTAAGTAACCCTGGCAGTTAATCGCTTTATTTGAAAAACAGTTTTTATTGCTAAGTATAGAAGATGAGCTGAAATTCTCATTGTTTTGCAATTGGAAGACAACCAATTCTTAATCTGATTTGTAGTTGTAATTCTAACTGTGAGCAGAGGTCCTAAAGCTACATGCAAACAGAGTTGCATGAATTACAACGTGCTCTGGATAGAGGTGAGCCATTGGCTGAAACTGTCATTACTGCACACTCCCTGTGTCCCAGACACTGAGCCCAGAGACTGGACGGGTGTCACCTCATGTGAGCCTCACACCAGCTGTAAGAGGTGGGTATTGTCCCCTTAAGATGAGAAAACAGCCTTGTCCGTGAACTGTTAAATGACAAAACCAGGATTCAGAACTAAACACTTATGATTTCAAAGCTCCAAGAAAATGTAAGAAAACAAGAGATCAAATAGATTAATCAAAAGCAGAGTCAGTTCTATGTAATCAATCAATATGTATCTATTTATGTGTATATATACAAGTATTCATGCATGCATTCTTGAAAAGGACTCGCAAATCAGTGTAGAAGGGACATGTTATTTAATGCTTAATAAATTGTGAGACTTATCAGAATAGCAGATAATCAATTTAGAGTTTTATTGGACACAGGTCACAAAGATAAATGTTGATGCATTGAAGAGTTAAATATAAAAATAAAAAATAAAAGTTTATATAGAAGTATAATTGAAAAGATATGAAAATCTCAATGAGAAAAGTTTTCCAGAATTTTAAAAATTAGAGAGATAACAAAGGAGTAGATTGATAGATTTCGCTATATGATAAGCTCAATTTTTGTATGTCCAAAGTTTCTGAAATAAAAAGGCAACTAGAAGACTGAGAAAATACCTTTTCATCAAATAACACATTAAAGTTTTATATCTTATATTAAGAGCTCACACAAATCAATAGAAAAAACACTGAAAACTCAATCATAGGCAGGTAAAAAAGATGACACATCAATCATTAAATAGGAAATAAAATTTATAAGCAAACATCTGGAAAGGTGTTCACTGTCACTAGTAACAAAACAAATGCAAACATCTTTTGTAAAAGAAAACAATTACATACCTTTTTCTCTATCAGCAAAAGAAAAACACAAACAGCTTGGCGTAATGTGCATTTACTGCAGGTAATAGTTTTAACTGGTTCCAAGTTTTTGGAAAACTTGATATGAAACAGGTGCTTTCAGTTTTTTCTGACCCTTTGATGTAAGCAAATGGGGAAAGAGAAATATTTCAACAGTGCTATTTATTAAAATTAGCCTCTTGTCACAAGTTGGGGAGAAGGATGTGTAACCCTCATGCAGCCACTTTGGCTGTCATTGAACCATAACGCAGTGTATTGCATGGTGGTTAGAGTCAGGCAGGCCAGGGTTTAAATTCTGCTCGTGTCACTTGGTAGCTGCCTGCCCTCTCTCAACTTGAATTCACTCATCTGTGAGATGGGGAGAACACGAGAACGTATCACCCGAGACATAGGAATAAAATAATGCACGTGAAAGCTACCACTTAGCACACACCATACAACAAACCCTGAATTATCAACTATTCATTTGTTATCATTAATTATTATAATTAATAGATATTGTGATTAACTGATACTAAGCATATTCTTAATGTGATTGATACTACGTATTACATAGCATTCTATAAGTAATACTGTATCATAGGTATAATTAATAATTAATGGTAGCAAATTTTAATAATCCCTTATCTACGTAGTTGGGGGAGTCAAGCAGCCAAGTAAGTCGGCTGACTTCTCGGGGTACAGCTCCTGACAGCGGCCTCTCCCCTCACTGCCGCTGGCTGGCGACTTGCTCCCGCCTCTCCTTCCGCCCGAGCAACTGGAAGTTCACCTTCCCGGTTAATGTCACGTCCGGTTCGAGAGCTGGCTGCATCGGGGGAGATGCCCCGGTGCTCGGGGCTGCGGCGTCCTGAGCACGATTGGAATGGCAGTGTGGGTGACGGCAGGGTGCCCAGCCGGCGGGTGCGTTCAGTGGGTATACCCTCTCCCCACACGGGGTCTCCTCGCTGGCGGCCTCCTCACCTCACTGTGGTCTTAGTGTTGTCGCAGCTGGAACGTTGGAAGTTCGTGATGGTTGGAACGCCCTGGCTTTTGTCGGTTCGTTTTGATCCCTCTGCGTGCATGGACCAGATGGTGTTTGGATTTTGTTTCAGAGGTCTGGGTTAAGGGAAGGAAGAAAAGGGGGAGCAGGGAGTAAGGACCTCAGAGTTCATTATCGAACCCCGGAAGCTAGAGAATATCGCTCGCATTGGTCTATTCTGTAACAGGTGTGAGTTCATGATTAAGTTTACAAATAAGGTTTTGTGTGTGGGCTTTAGTGAAAGTGTTACCTTAAAGAAGTTAAGTTATTCGGCGGGTTTTGCATTTAAATTCTGTTTTCAGGAACTCCTGTTGGGTCTGTGAGAAAGAACTGGAAGCTGATGTGCAGGCTTCAGACACCCAAAGCTGCGGACAGGCCAGGAGCAGATGAGCAGGGATAGAGGTCCTTTATCGTCAGTGTCTTCTGGTTAATTTGTCATGTATGTGTATCCTTCGATCACACCACATAGAAGGTTTACCTGAAGGATACAGAAGGAAGTGTGCTTAATCTCTCTCTCTCTCTCTCTCTCTCTCTCTCTCTCTCTCTCTCTGTTAAGTCCAGGCTGTGAAATAACGTAGTGTGCAGTTCCAAGATGGTGTCTCCAAATGAGCTCACGCTTTTTGTGACCTCTTAACCCTGTTCATTTTCAAATGTGCCAGCTTATCCTCATTTTACTTTTTACTAAACATTCAGACTGGCAGTTCTTAAGACTTGGTTTAAAGGGGTGATGAATTAAAAACTGTCTAATGGTGTGTATTTTTAAAGGAACTATCCCAAAGAATTTCATCTCGTAGGCATGTACCGTGGCAGATGTTAGCAAATCTTGGTTTAAAACTGATTGAAATATTTTAAGAAAACTGAAATAATGTCAGTGGTGAAATTTATTTTACCAAGTGCAGATGTAAGACATCAAGTTCTCAGACTGATGGCAGAATTAACAAAAAACACCATCTGGTTCAATAATTATCTAAAAATACGCGTATTCTCGGATTCGCATGATGCCACCTAGGCCCAGCTTTATTTGATCTGGGTTTGCACACCAACCAGACTGGGTTGTACAAAACGGAGACGATTTCCATCTGATCGTTTTTAAAACTGTGTGTTTGCATGAATAATGAATCTCTGAATTGTTACTAAACAAGCAAATTATTTGCGTATGTGTCACATCGGTTATCAAGTTTGCACATGTGAGAGCTTCAACAGCCATCACGTAAAATGCATAGAGCTTGTAACCATATGTTTTTGCTTGACAAAAAGCTAAAACTCAAGATCAATTTTCAATATGGAATGCACAAATTAACACTTTAAAATGCACCACAATATGTACAGCTTGGCAAAATTTGCAGAAATAGCACGTTTCTAGATATTAACTGATATCTTTGGATTCGACCTTAAGGTACTCAATCATTTTGATTAAAAGACTGATTTCTCATAAAACCACAGTCTGTTGGAGGCGCAAAGCCAATGACATTTGAGCATTCATATATTTTCATAAACTTTGAACAATGTCAGGGAGACACCTCTTCAATCTTGGCCACACAACAGCAGGGCATTCAATCTTTCTTAGCCTAAGACAGAAAATCTGAATATCAGCATCGTTATAAATGCGCCGGTTCGCACGGGAGCCCCACGTGGACTTCCGGGAGCGCATCTGGGCCGCGTGCAGGACGCGCGCTCCGCTCCCCCGGCCACTCTCGGCTTTCTCTCCCCGCCCGCCCCCGGAGGCCTGGTCCGGAGAGCAGCTCCTCTGAGGCTCCCCTGATTTCCGACGCTGCCTGTGCTCATTCCTCCAAGTGCTGTGGTGCCCCACATGCCCCAGTGCTCCCTCAGAAACTTTTCCGTCCTTCGAACATCGTAACTGATGGCCGTGCTGCCCGGCGTGCCCGGCCCCTTCGGCCTCCTTCTGTAGCCGTGCTGTCCGTTGCAGGCTGGTGGTCCTGCACGGGGCGTGACGTGGGTAAGGGTTTCGGCTGGTGGCCAGTGACAGTGGTAAGTGTGTTAACATCCGTGACGAGCGGCATACCTCTCCCGTCAGAGTGTTGTCTCCCAAGCAGCCTGGGCAAAACCAGATGGGCCGCGAGGGGAGGAGGAGCCCAGGCAGGAACTGTGACAATGTTCTGTTAAGTCAAGAGACAACAAAGGCACATTTTAATATGTGGCACTACACGACAGATGTCCCAGACTTCTTACCTAAAAACTCTTTCATCTCGCTAATCTCCGCATTCAGCACGTCACGCCGTTAGTGCTCGTAGACAAAGGCTATTAGAATACTGAAGAGCCAGTTTCGATTGCCGTAGTCCCACAGAGTGAATGCTTTGTGAGTAAGTGTCCTGAGTCATTGCTGGCCGTCCCCGTTTCTGTGTTTCTGTTACTGCCGACACCCCCACCCCACCCTGCCCTGCACTGAGGAGCAGATGAATGTCTTACAGTGGTAAAGGGAGAGTCCGTGAGCAGTGCGGCGTCAGGAAAGATGGTTATAGCCGTGTCCGCCGTTGAAATAAAATTCGCCACGTGAAACAAAGGAGTGCATTGTTTGATTGAGCAAATGGTCACCCTTCTAGACTGCTACGGCCTGGCTCGGTAACTCAGGGATCTGAGGTATTTCGGGGACAAACGGTCTTGCACACCGATTTGAAATGTGGTTCAAGACGTAGTGAAGTTGACTCGGCAGCTGACTTCCCCGGTAAGCGCGGCGCTGACGGGTCCCGTGGGCGGCCCCGAGCTCGCGTCCGTAGGTATTGTGAGTCCGGGTGGCATTCGGGGGTCGGAGAACCCTGCGGCCTCGGTCGATGAATGCTTCCGCAGGGACTTCCAGTGGCAGGCCTGGTCACGTAGGGCTGCGGGGCGTCTGTCACTAACTCGCAGACGTTTATCGAGCATCTGCTGGGTGTCAGGGCGACATCAGGAGTGGTGCCCCTGCCCTGCAGAGCCCGATGCTAGATCAAGTGCATGTCACGTAACGTCACGTTACGGTGAATGTCACGAGTGAACGAGAACAGCGCGTGGCCCGCGGTGGGGACTAGCAGACACTTTCACGGTGGGAGTCAGACTACCTTGTCCCTCCACTGGGCACGACAGCTCTGCAGAAGAAAAGGGTCAAGTATTCAAGGACAGCAGAGCTCTGTACCGAGGAAGGGGCTGGGGCCAGGCTCGTCACCTTCCTTGCGGGCAGCGTGTGTGTGACCGCGTGTGTCCCTCCTTCGTTTCCCCAGCATTTGTGTTCCGTGCCTGTGTTGGCCGTTTCGGCGCGGCTTACTGCCTGTTTCTGTGATTCGTTATATTTTTGTGAGAACTGTCATCGGGATGCGTACAGTGAACAGGTACCTGCAATACGTGCGTAGAGCTACAACTGGAGTGACAAGAAATAGCTCAGTCTCAAAGTACACGTAAAACATAAAGTTAGGCGTGAACTCTCGGCCCAGAAGCTTCTTAAGAAACCAGAACGCGTGTCATGTCCTGAGGTCATGAGGATGACATTAAAAGTACATCTTCGAATTGTAAAGATACACAAGTGGCAACAGTGAAATGTCAAAAGGATTTCTGAAAGCAGATACGTCAGATTAAGAGTTACATAAAATGAGTCTTTCTGGGAGAAAAGTTCATTTTGAAAGTCTCTCAGTCTTCTAGGGGTTGGTCGTGGAGTGTTGGCGTCTGCCCGTGACGGTGCCAGGTTCGTTAGCATACCAGAGTTGTCCGTTTGCAAGTCGGAAACTTAGAAAGCCTTCCCGTGAACTTCAGTGGGCTTAATAGCCGCCGCCACCGAGAGCCACACTTTGCCCAGATGAACTGTCAGTGACCGAGGACTGGACGTGCCTACTGCACATGACCGTCTAAGGGACGGGGACCCGGTCCCCACAACCGGCACTGCGGATTAAAGTAAGGCTTTCACAGATTCTGTCTGAAATATAATTGGAAATTATCTGTGTAATTGGGGTTGTTTCCAAAATGGGAGTTATTGGGAATATGAATTGTTAGCCTGGCATTTGCATGTGTGCCTCGTTTCCCTAATTTCTATAGCCCGATGAGGCAGTGAAAGCAAATGCTTTGACGTAACGTCCGGCCAGAGCACCTGTGGACTCTGCGTAAATCGTAGAGTGAGAGCCACCGTGCTCAGGAAGCCCCCGGGAAGGGGTGCCCACCGGGGCTGGGGGTCTTTCAGTGTGCACCCAGCTGTCCCTTCTCCTGTCCCTGTGCCTCGTGGCCCCAGCACTGCGGCCAGGAGAGCAGGGTGCTCCCTGTCCCGTGAAGCCAGCACGACTTCTCTTTAGTCATTTGCTGTCATTAATAAACCACTCATTGAATTCAAGGTTAGTTCCACCCTCTGGAGTCGTGGGTTTACTGACATGAAAGCTGTCATTCCCTCCTGCCAATAGCAGTTCACTCACCTGCAAGGCCTCATGCATGCGTCGTAGGTTGTAGGTCTCACACGTCACCTGTCCAGGGCCAGGTAGAACTGCTCCATGAGGAATGTCAGTGTTCTCTGCTGACCGTGTGATGCCCCTCGTCTTTAAAGGGGCTCTACGTAACCTGAAAGCGATCGTTACCTTTCATAATGCAGCAAGGCAATAAAATCAGTGGATTGCCGTATTTATTTTTTATTCTTCAACTGACTTTTGCATAAGCTAATCTTAAAATGGCTCTGCACACTTTCTTCTTAACCTGGTTCCCATAAAAGAAAATAGACCAAAAAAGGTTTTAAAGGACATTGATAGTCTTTAGAGTGTGGATAAAATTGATCAAAATATTAATTAGACTTTTGTTTTGCTAGTTTGCATTAGACAGATGGAGTTCTGATCTTTAACAGCACCGTGACTCATGAAACTGCTTGTGTACGAAAATGCCATTATTAACACAACACTAGTTTTCAGCAGTTGGTAATTATTGGCATAATTAAACATTTATCAAGAAACGAGTATTTATCATTCATTAAACTTTCATTAAAAATCCATCTTAGCACAGGCTAGATTAGCCAGTGATTTTCAAGTGGCAACTTCTTAACTTCTGGCAGGAATATAGAACATTTTCATAATAAGTAAAGTTGTACACAAGGTAACGTTCCAGGAATTGTGGGCAATTACAGGATTTCAGATTCACTTTATAGTAAGTGTGTTTTAAGACTGGGACCCTCAGTGAGAAGGTGCTTGGCAGGATTCGGTAGGGCTTACAGCACCTGGCGCTTTGTAACAGCCTGTCTAGCAGAACGTGTCACCCTTGGCAGAGAAAAGTTCCTGTAAGCAAGCTCTGTAACGATGTTTACATAACGTAAACTCCCCAAACGCGCGGTGCTTCCATATTTCAGGACACGGGAATTTCTCCTGGCGATGGATAGCAGGATCCCCGCGGGTCACACTCCAACGGGGAGCCCGGGCCTCGCCCACGGGCACCGCACCTCCGCAGGCCACTCTCCGGACCCCTGCAAGCTTCGTCAGACAAGGCCTTAGGACACGGTGCACGCCTGTACGCGCAGGCTGCAGCCGGGGTCACGTTTCAGGTTCGCTGACCAACGAGGTGACGGGCCCAGGTCCCCAGAGCCAGCGGGGTGGAGCTAACGGACGTGGACGCGTGCGCCGTTCTGCCTGGTGGCCGCTCCCCTCTCTTCGGATTCGCTTGTTTCTCATCGGCAACGGCCCACTGCTCTCGCGTCCCCGGCCCGACCCTCCTCAGCCCCACTCAGTCCCCACGCCTTTGTTTTGCTACAAGTGGCAGCCTTCTCCCATAGTAACTGGAGAGCCTGCCAAACCTTCCCTGCTCTTCCTGGACGTGGCGGCAGGCGTGGCTGCCCCGTCTGTGGCGCCCACAGTCAGTGTCACCCCAGACTCTAACTGGAAAGCGTCACTCACATGCACGTGCTGGCTGTCCCAGCCCAGACTCCCCCACAGCAGAGGAACGGCCTCAGTGGGGGGACAGGCTCGGAAGCGTCACCCCGTGCGTGCGGGCTCCTCAGCCCTTACTCGACCCGCAGTGGCTTTGTGGCTGTTTTCTCTTGGGCAAAAAGTTTACTGTATCAGTGCTTTTATGTCACAAGAATGAATTGAATTCGTCCCCTTTAGTGCAAACAACAATAGACAGAGTGGTAACCTAGTGGAAAACAAATAGACACCCCGTCCCTTTTGGGGACTCGGAGAGGTTCAGAAAGATGGAGCTGACGGTGGAGAGGTGGCAGATAAAAAGAGGCCGAAGCAGGAGAGAATCCGGCGGTCATTTGTTACCGTGCCATCGCCATCGTGCCTGCTGAACCGAGGTGCAGAGTAATGATTCAGACAAATGGCGTTAATCATAATAGCTGGCCCCGTGGCAAACACGGGGTACCTGGCTGTGCAGCTGCAGCCCTAATCAGATCTTCCAAAACTTGCCTCAAAAGGGGAGAATTTTCTGTCTTGCGTTTTTCTGTCAGTGGCTTCCCGTGGGACACATCATCTTTAACAGAAACAGAGTGATAAAAAAATTCTCCTTTCCCTGACCCTCTTAGAAATAATCACATGAAACTTGATGATTAATATTTATAGTGGAACTGAATTGCTCTGTATCTTCTCCCTATCTGTCTAACGTGGTAAGGCGGCGGGAGCTGTGCTGACTGGTCAGGTTACGTTTCCCGCGGTCTGGCAACCAGGCTTAGGCTGACTTCCTGGGAGGGGGTGGTGGACGACCTCGTGCACCCCGAGACCCCACTTCCCGCACACGGGGCGCGTCCGTGTTCTGTGTGGGAGCCTGTGGAGACCGTTCAGAGGCCGGCCCACCGTGAAGCATATTCTTCTAAGTGCACTCGGTCAGCGGCTCTCAGGGATGGTGCTTAAGGTCTTTCTCGATCCTTCAGGTGTGTTAAAAGCGAGTGAAATAATTTCACTTGTGTTTGCTCTGCATAGGATTTTTAGGGATTATTTAAATTAGCCTCATCAGTAGAACATATTAGTTATTTTTTTTGTGGGTATCATTTCATTGACTACAAAACCAGAATTCATTTAGTCCTAAACACTTTCAGATTTATTAATGAGGTGCATTTTGTCATCACTTTATCACACATACTTTGGCACCTAGATGCTTGGAGCAGAATGCTATTGTGTGGAATGGAAAACGATTTAGAGGCTCGGTTATACATCATCTCTCGGGGAGAGTTATGTTGACATGTGGGAGGTTAATGTACACACTTCAGATTCTGGGCGTGATTTGCTGTTTTCTTCTTTATAACTCTGGGTAAACACTTGGTGCTGCCGTTTAACGCACAGGTTAAGTGTAGTTGCCGGCTGGTACACGTCATTAGAGTAAGGAATACTCCCGCACGGAGGGGAGGCGGGAGCCTCTCGCTTCAGCCGCTTGGACGTCTCATTTGTCATGTGGTGGAGCACCGCAAACACTGGTTGTGGCAGCCTGCGTGTCATTTAGAGCACAGTGCCATGAAATTAAGCAAGGAGTCACACTCTTTTGGCTGATTAGTGTTAATGTGTTTTGCATCCTCCCCCCATCCCTTGGCCAATTTGGTAAAACAAACAAACAAACAAACAAACAAAAACCCCCACAACTTTGTTTCTGATACTCAGTTTTTGTTAATTCAGTTCAACCAAACACTGGATTCGTCTTTGAACACAGGTTCTTTCAACAGTCATGAAAAGGGTAGATATCAGTGCTAGTCAGTAAGTGGCTTCTTGCATTATCCATCATTTTAGTACAATACTTCCAGCCCTCAGATAAGGAATCAAAGCCAAGACGCGCTAGCCATATTGATTAAAGTACAACATGGCCGATGGAATAGATACCAATGGATTGCACCTCAGACCCTGGCCCTCTATATATGATCAATAACCAATTTATTACTAATCACATCCAATAAATAGAGCGCTGTAGACATTTGTTTTCATCGGGCAGCCAGCAAGCACAGACTCATGTTTTTAGAACTAAGGAGCGGCCATGCACAGGATGGGCTGTGTCCTGCGTCAGCAGCCACTGTGCGTTGCAGCTGGACAGCTCGTCCCGGGGACATCTCGTGTGTGTGTCTGATTTCCAGTGGGCACTGCATCCCCCTTGCCTGGAATACATTGCAAATGCCAGCTCTTGACTCGTGAGGATTCTGTTAGCTGAGATATCTTGTGATAGGGAGAGGGATCACGCCAGAATGGGGTCTGTCGGTATTAGTGTCAAGAAGAAGAATGTCTCGCCCGCCCTTTCTCCTGGGTTATTGCATGGGTTATACAAAGATTGGGATGAGCTAATAGAAAACAAAGAAACTGGAGGTGGCAGGAGTGGGTGACAGGTGGGGAAGCAACAGCACTGCAGAAACACATGAGTTTTGCTGGTGCCAAAAATAACGTGTAGCTTTTTTCTCCCAAAGCAGTAGCATGCATGAAAGTACCTGACATAATCGTTACAGGCATCTTACACTATGTAAGACGGAGGTGAAGCAGAGGGTACCCAATGCAGAGGTGACACGGAGCGTTCCAAAAACCCATCCTAAATTTCAGCAGGAGCTTATCAACCTTAGCAGCTGGGGTACAGTGGTGATGAGAAAAACACTGTAATCCTTTGATTTCATTTTCATCCTGATTTACACAGAAGAGCACAATGTGGATAGGAGTCTGCGAGAGGGGAGGGGGCAGTGTCACCTGGTTCCTTTCAGAGTGTGGGCTCTCCATTGTCTCACAGGAGAGAATTTATCCCCGTTGTTGGGAGAAGGACATACCTGAATGAATCGGGCCCACTGCGTTCACACCCAAGATGAGGAGGATGATTTATGATCTGTCCCTTGAATTTCTGTGAGCGTTCTGTCTAAACTTTAAAAGAGGATTACATTTGCGATTAAATCTTAACAAATGTTGTTTTAACTAGACTGCTGTGTATGTTATTGACAACAAGTGACTTTTCTTCTCAAAATAACATTGGTGCTCAGGCGCGCCATTTACAAAAATGACAAGAAAGGGTGGTACTTTCCCCAAGGTGAATGTGAGCTGACTGATTAGCTGGTATTTTAACTTAGATTCTTGCAAATTACAGACATAAGAAACCCTGCAATTTATATGTACTTTAGAAGTGAAAGCTTTAATCCCATGATTCATGAAAGTAAAGTGGTAATAATTTAAGTACCATATTTTATTTATCCCTGAGACTTGTCAGCTGATACCGGAGCTATTTCTACTATTTGGGGGTGGCTGCCTTTGGCCACCTAATTGCTTCTTAGGAAGGAAGAGGGAAATTGCTTATATAACTACAGGGATTGTCTGTGGCAACGTGGAGCCAAGGCGTCAATCAGTCCATCTGGGTAAAATCACAAGCTGACTCCGATATTGCTAAATATTTATACTGTCAAATACACACAGACATCCAGATGAAAGGAGGCATTCATTAGGAATTCTCCAGCTTGTCAGTTTAAAGATGTAGATTAGAGCAAAACCTCCCACTATGGTACTGAGTGCTCAAGAAAAGTCTATATTTAGCCGTTCTGAGCAATAAATATCATCATATTGCCTCATTTAGGTAAATAGAGAATAAATATTGTCAAGATGATCTAGAGATAATGTAAACAGATTCCTGTTCAGAGTCTCTGTTACAGGGAAATTCCAGGACAGTGATGTGCCTGCCGCTGCTGCTGCCTTCTGCTTTAACCCTTTTCCTTAATCACACCCCCGCCCCGTTTTGGGAACGGCGCGAGCGCTGCTGACAGATTAGGGGAAAGATGAAGGAAGAAACACATTTTTCACCACAAAGGTGATTTCCAGTTCCGTGCATTAGAGCACTAATTGGTGCTCGGGCCGCAAAGCCGCTGCTGAAAGCAGAGCCGTGTGCGGCCGCCTCAACCTCAAGTTCATCTCAGAGTCTGCGGAGCTCCCGGCGCCCGTCCGTCTCAAGGGCACGTGCCCGTGCGGGGCCCGGACCTACTGGAGAGGGCGCGGAGGCGGCGCGCACGCCGGGATTCCTCTCGCCCCGCGTGGTTCCCGAGTGGGCCGGGAAGGACCGAGACCTGGCCCTGGGCGCACACGCGGCTCGGAGCCCAGGCTGTGGCCGGCGCCCCGAAAGGCTGCACCCCGCGCCTGCCGGGGGGCCGGGTGTGTTGGCCCCCTCGCGGGCTCGTGCTCACCGCCCTTCCCCGGTAATTGATAATCTCAGAAGTTATGCTCAATGGGAATTTTAACTGATGTCAAAGTTTTAGTTAATTACACTAGATGATTTTTTTGAGATTAATAATTAACATCTCTCTTTATAACTAAATATCCATAATTAATCAGCAAATCATAACGTGAAGACTAATTAACTTCAAACTCAAATCTTAACAGAAAATCCATATTACTCTCCAACATCATTAATTACGAGAGTAATCAAAGTTAGCCCTCGTGGGATAAAACAGAAAGCTGTGTGGGTTATCAGCGAAGCTGTTAGCGCAGCAGAATTTCCGCAGCCCCTTCAAATGGCAGCGCTGAGTACGAATGACTGCGTTATTCCGGCCACGTGTCACCTGATCCACGAGGGGCTCGCAGCAGCTGCTGGGGGGCCAGCCCAGCACCAGCTCCCCGCGGCGCCCGCGTTTCCCAGGGCGGGTTAACGCAGCCCTTCGGGGCAGGCGGGTGACGTGGTCACTGTCTCCAGAACTGCATCGCCAGCCTTTGTGTCTCTCCCTCCGCCTCCGGGACCGCGCGCTCGCTAGCTCGACATTGTGGGGAACAAGCCAACGTGAGCACCCGACACTGTCCGCAGATGGGGAGCTTTGCCGCAGTAATGACAAATGTGAGATGTGATGTCTGTCGATTATTCCGCGTTAAAGAAAAACAATTAAGGAGATCGCGTGTAAGAGGAAGAAGTATACACAAGACAAAGCAGTGACATGGGCATCCCCGGTTGGGAAATGGGGCCGTTCCTCCTGGCTCCTAAGAAACAGGGTGGCACCACTGTGAGAAATGGGAAAGTGTCACTCCAGGTTTCCCGTTAGGGGTTGAAGAGTGAAAAGGGTATTTAAAATCCACGTTTCAATGATTGTATCACCTCATCTTCGAGGGCGCCCACCGAATGCCGCCCTTGCTGTGTGGCAGCTGTAAGGATCCTGAGCGGCCTTTACTGTCAGGCGGACTGGGACTAAATAGGGGCTGTGAACTTGGGCAGATAGCGGGAGGTGATTTGGTGGCAATCAGGAACTCACAGCGTTCAACTAATGGGTTATGATCAGAAACTGTTCCTAATAGCCAGCTAGAGGGATCTGAGTATGAAGATTTCTATAATTTTGTTGTCAGCTTGTGATGTACTCTAGTGCTAATTATTTGGAACAATTATGTTTTCGTAATAACAAAAGAAGCAGCAGTGAATTAAGCAGGCTTACCTTCCCATCTTCAGATAGCAGTTTAAATGCCCTTGCCATTAAGAAATAATGTTTCTTTTTGCGTTACGGGGCCCTAATTATTGAAGACGCTTGTCTTTTTAAATCTGCTGCTACCACTTGTTTTAAACCTGTGCGATGTGTCAGTTTACACTGATGATTCAGTAACTAGTATTTTCTCAGTCTTAGCTTTATGCCTGTACCTCCCATAGGCTGCTTACTTCAGTTAGTTATTCAAAAACCGTAATTAGTGCAGTAATTAACGTGCGGATCCTTCAAAGGGAGACTGCTGGAATCGGGGGACGCCTCTCATCATTCTTACTGATGTGCGAATGATAAAGAGACTTAGGGTGACGTGACAACAGCGTTCGTGTTACTGCACATTAACTGTGCTGCAGGGAAATTCAGACGGGACCTTGGTCCACAGAGCCCTAACGTTTGGAAAAAGTAATTATCCACACTGTTTCTGTAATTCCACTAGGTGTTATCCTGCATTTGCAGCTGTCAAATCATTTGTTTTAAAAAAAAATTTTATATCTTCAGAATACTTGAAAGTTTTGAGTTTTGCACATTATCTCTTAACCAGTTTCCAAACAGAGGTGCCAGGGGTTCCTCTTTTTTTCTTCGTAAGCCATTCCGGAGAGACTGTCTTGACAACTGATTTCAGGCATTTGATGGTAATTTGAGTTGATGCAGGTTATGGTTTCAAAATCATAGTCCTAGAGGGAAGGCTCAGTTTCATACGTTTCCCCGGGGAGGTTTTCTGGTGAAATCCCAGTTTTCGTACAAGCTGAGTGTGTTGTTTTCAGGTCGCCGCACGTGAGCGGCATGCGGGAGGCGTGGCGGGGCCGTGCCGCGTGGGCCTCCTCTCGTGGCTGCTGCCAGCGCCCGCGTGGCCCTTAACCTCCCACGCGTAGCAGCCGTTCCATCACACTGTGTCACCCGTCCCCGTCTGCGCCCAAGTCCCACAGCGTGTGCCGTCCCTCAGGTAGCGGGGCCGCTGTGGGGGCGTGGGGCGCGCCCCTGCTGACTGACGGGGTCCCTGACGAAGGCCCCAGGACTCCGCTGCGTCGTCCCGTCCTCGGAGACCGCCGTGCTCCGAAGTCGGGGGAGCGGCCTGCTGGGTACTGGACCCCGGCTATGGGGAGGCCACAAGCGCATGGCCAACAGATCCCCGTTGAAGCTGAGTGGTGATGGGCTGGTTCCCCATGATTAGTGCCTTAACACGAAAGAGTATGCCTAGAGATCTTCCTTTAAAACGGGGCGCAAGGCTCTGCCTTGGACCGTATCACTCGGCTGCATGTCCCTACGAATCCTTCCGCCTCCCGGATCACGTGCGCTGTTCCCAGTTACCGTGTTATCTTAGTTGCAGGCTCACCAGATGATCAAACCATTAAGTGCGGTAAGCTCATTAATAACTGGGGGCTGAGCACCTGTTTCCTAGTCTGCACACGGACCCGCCCGGCAGATCGGAACGCGGAGCTGCCCGCTGCCTAACGCCCTTCCCCCAGCGCGCGCCGTGCCCCCCAGCCCGTACCGCGGCCGCCGCTAGCAACGACGGGTCACTCTCAACGTGTAGGATGTTTCTAGAAGCGGTAATGGCTTCAGAAGCGAGTGGTCCTGGAGGGGGTCAGGAGCAGGGCTGCTCGTCGCGTGGGAAGCATTGCTGCAGCCAAGCACACGCGACCGGGGCGGCTCTGCGCACGGCTCGTGCACGTGGGAGCCCTCCGGCGGTGGTCACCCCGTTCTGCAGGCACAGAACGGAGACTGAGCTCAGGGATGTCGTGGGAGCCAGTGAGCGGCCGAGCGTGGGCTTCATTCTGCTGCCTCGGTCTTGAATTCTGCCTGAAATCACATTATTAAGGTGGAGATACCAGTGTTGGCAGATAAAAGCCTCAAGGTGTTCCCGATCATCGAAGTCAGTGTTGTAAAGGAGAAGACACTGATGCCCTTTGGAACGGCCATGGGCGCCCCCCGCCCCCCTTCTGAGACCGGGCTCGCTCACTCTCCCACACACAAAGCCCATCTAAGCCGGCAACAGCACACGATGTCCTTGTGGCTGTGAGATGCCCAGGCCTGGGGAGCCAGGGAGCACCATGGGCCTCTCACCTTTGGCTTGTATTGGAGCATCCCAAACCAAACAACAAAAGCCAGTACTCAGCTCCAGTGTAGCTGAAGGATAAATAGAAAATGAAAAGCAGTGTTAATTCACCACCGTTACAGCCATCTGGTGGACAGTTACATCCCCGTTTTCGCGTAAGGCCACCTTCATTGAGGACATGGCCATTCCTTAAGGAGGAGTGGCATCCATTCACAGATGTCCCCTGAAGAGCAGAGAGACCCCCAGTGCCTCCCGACAGAACGTTGTGTCCAGGCCCCTGGCCGTCCACGTTCAGCGTGAGGAAACTTGCATCTCCTCTTTGCAGGGGCCTCATTTATAGACACTTGGCGTCTCTGAGTGCCCACTGCCCTTGAACTCACCTTGGTCATTTCTGTATCATCGATGAAGTAAAACACGGTAGGTCAGCCCGTTCCCTTGTGTAACTGTTGGGCTTCTGAAGATGACGTGAACCATGGGATTTGCATTGCGTCTAACAGGAAGTAACCGTGCCACTGGATGGAGCACGTTTGCTTTCGGGAGCTGAAAGGAAGTCACCGAGTTGCTCTAAATAGCGAGCGATTGGAAGAGAAGTTCATGGTCTTACGTAACTGCAGAGTCCCGGGATGCCTCAGCTGGAGAGCGAGCCCCTGGGCACCGAATGCGGGAACCTGCCCCCCAGCATTTGGGACAGGAAATCATCGAGACACCGTTCTCAAGAACGTCCCGTGACGCAGAACTCGGTGTTTCTATGCAGTGTGCTCTGTTTTCTGTTTTAACTGAGGTTTCCTTTACAAAGAGTAAATTTAGTGCTTTTTAGGTTTGCAGTTGGATGAGTTTTGACAAATGTGTGCAGTTGTGTAGTGTAGCCGTCACCACAGTCTCGTTACAGAGCATTTCCGTCACCCTGCACAGTTCCCGCAGTGTTTCCTCGTGTCCCTTCGTAGTAAATCCCTTCCCCCAGCTCCAGTTCGGGCCCTCCTGTTAGCACCGTCTTTTCAGAATGTCACGTAAATGGAGTTGGTCCGTGTTAGCCCTCACCGCACTTGGTGTGAGGCTTTGGGAGCCACTCCTGGGGTTCTCTCACCCCCAGGCAATATCGCGTTGTCTGGACACGCTGTCACGCGTCCGGCCATGCTCCTGTTGGTGGCTGTTTGGACTGTTTCCAGTCCTGGGTGGTTATGAGCACGGCTGCTGTGAACATGGGCGTTCAGCTTGCGTGGATGCGTTTTCGTTGTCATAGGAAAGGCGTTGGCGGGGTCACACAGTAAGAAATGGCTAGACCGTTTCCCACGATGGCCGTGCCACTCAGCGTTCGTACCGGCAGTGTAAGTGTTCCTGTTCCTACAACACTGGGTACTGTCGGCCTTTTTAATTTTAGCCCCTCTGGTGAGTGTGTGGTGGTATTGCATCACGGACTTAATGTGCATTTCCCTTGTGCCTCGTGACACTGAACATCCTTCCACGTGTGTGTTCATGTGTGAATTGCCCTTGTTTTTAGGAAATTCTTCCTCGTGGTGAGTTAAAGCATACTTTTGATCGCACTAGAGCGACACGGCTCGCCACGTACATGGAAACTGTTTCCATGTCTTTATTTCCACCCCCAGATCTGGATTTGCCGCGCAGCCTGCCGAGCTGCTTCATCGCCCCGCCCCCTTCTCCTGGAGTGGCTCGGGACCCCCCCATTGTTTCCTTCATCACGTCCACGTAGACATGTCCCAGCTTCAGCCCCTTCCTCGAATTCCTCCATTGAAATGCGGGTCCCAGCACCGAGTACAGCGTTCCTGTGAGCACGGTGTCTTTCTAAGGTAGCCAGAGACCGGGTTCACGTGTGTGGCGGCTGTGACCTCCTATCGTGGCCACATTTAATAAGCTGCCCTTCGCTCAAGTGGCTTTTTCAAAGTTATTGATAAGAAATGCTTCACTCAGAGCGCGGAGCCCTGCGTCCTGGTGTAGAGCCAGCCTCCAGCTAAGTCAGTCTGATCGGCAGGTGCAGTGCACGAGAGCGTTTTCATGGGAGCCGGCTGATTTCATAGTCAGTGGCAGAACCTTTGAATTGCTAAAGCGTTGGGTTCTTTTGGACATTTGGAGCTGCTGAGCAGTTGTGAATTATTTTGAGTACCTTTAATCTTTGATGTCCCTGCATGCTACTGTAGAAAGGTACTGAGAAATGTGCAGGTAGGGCAGCATAAGGTTTTGGTCCTGGAGCCAAAACATAAACACTGACCGTCTTCTAGCCGAGAAGAGTAGTGGCCTTTCCCTGACATCTCTAGAAACGTCACGTGATGTCTTTGTAATTGACAGACCTGTATCAGATCCATTTTTAGGACTGCAGTAGCATTTTGGGGACAGATGCCTTAGCCTTTGAGCAGGTGCACAAAATTCACTTGCTTCTGTGCAGTTTCCAGAGAGGGCATTCTGTTCTGTTTTGTTTTGTTTTGTTTTGTTTTTAGAAGGAAACAAGGTTTTTAGAACTAGCTTCCTTGATAGTTGCGGCTTTGACTTTAAGAAGCCACTAGAAAATTTCATATTGTTCATGGATCCTGTTACCGTAGGTTGTGTTCACGCTGATTCAGTTTGCTTTGTTTGGTTTCATTATTTCTTATTCTTCCAGTGTTAGAACAACCCTAGGTAAGCCTTCTGATCCGGAAATGCACCTGAACTTGAAGTACCTGGTACCAGTATCACTGATGGGGCACTTTCTAAAGCTTGAAAATTCTTAGTGACAGATTTTCATAGATATGTTTTAAGACAGGTGGTGTGAAATAAATATATTAATTGTATTTTATTGCAAGTAAATTATATAAATATGCCAGGTGTGACTAAAAGCATATAATGTTTGACTGGTTTATTGAAATAAAGGCTATCACTGGTGGTTACATGTAATATTCTTTGAAATTTATTATTTTCTGTTAAAGATCACCATGCACCCAGTGTCTGGGCCATGACTAAAGATTTATTTCTATATCACAGGCCTTCTGGGTGCTTTTGCTTCTAGCTGCTAAACACAGCCTCGGTCTGAACACACGCTGGTACAGATTCCATCGTAGGAAAGACTTCCTTCTAGGACGTTACTGTCAGTGAAAGAATGCAGTATCAGCAGTACGTGTCGGAATGAGGGGTGACATTTTATTTAGCCTGATTGGGGAAAAAGTATGTGTCTCTGTATGTGCACATATGAGTACACGTGTGTGTGTGTGTGTGTGTGAGAGAGAGAGAGAGAGAAATATATAGCTGTGATCATCTCAACAGAAAGTTGTATATTAGAGCTTCATGTCCAACTGGAAATTAATTAAAAGTTCCTCACTTTACTTAAAATGCACTTTCATAACTGAACCACGTAGTTGACATCGTTTACATAGGATTATGAGCACTCAACCTCTCTGAGTGTTTAAATTCCTTTTTCTGGCTGAAACTGGGGACTCAGCAAAACAATTGGCCAAGTCACCGGCCTCCTGCACGCACACCCTTTGCCTGCAAACAGTGGGAATGCTGCCCTGGAAATGTGGCTGAAGTGTCATGAAAATGAAACCTGAAGCCTGCCAGGCCCATCTGTGCCAGCGCGTAAAACAAAAGCACCAATTTTATCATCATCGTCTTTTGTTCGCCGCCGCGCTGCTCGTGTGGCTGTCTCGTGCGTGCGGAGTCGGGGCACCCACTGATCTCTGCTCCGTTTGTTCCTGGCGATAGTGCTCGTCACCCCTGCACCCTCTTCTTTAAAAAAAAAAAAAAAGGAAATGTTAATGTCGAGAATCGAGTAAGTGTATAAGGTTTTGTGCTAACAGACCGGAGGGCTTTGGTTTGGGGTTGCAGAGCAGATAGGAACCGTGGGGCTTTCCAGGCTCGGCCACAGCCTGCGGCCCCGGGCAGCTGTGGCATGTCCAGCCTGCGCGGCGACGGTCGTCGGGCAGCGCTGTGAGTCACGCTTCTGCGGGGAGGCTTTCCCGGGGGTTGTTTGCCCTCCGTTGGCCGCGTGTGACTTATCCACTGGACTTCCTGGAATTTCTGTTAAGAATTCCGAATTTAGTAATACGCTTCAAGGCATAGTTCCTGCCTGTGGGTACCCGGCATCCCGTGTAAATGAAGTATGACAACTGCTGTCAGATCACCAGGGCGGGACAGACGGACATGCGCAGACCCCATGGAAGCTGAGACGTCTGTGCCTCTCTCTCTCTAATGCACCCTTTGGCAATTCACTGTGAGTTTCTTTCCGCCAGCAAAGGAGGGATGAACTCAGTCCTGTCACTCGGAGTGTCTTGTGACTCCACAAGTGGGACATGCTTGTGGAGAAGAGTACGCCATGGCTTTCATAGGGAACGGCAGGTGAGGGAAGCACAGGAGTGTCCGTGTTTCAGTGACCGTCACCATCCTTTCCCTCTTTCCATTAATGTTGGCTTCTGGTTTTCACATGGAGCATGGCGCGTGGTGGCATTCGTACCTCTGTGAGCAGTAGCTCTGCAGGGAGAGTGCCAGAGTCGCACACGTGTGCCAGTGATGGAGCCCAGGCCGCCGTGTCTGGTCGTGGCCAGGCATGGTGCCAGCCTGAAGCGCACATTCCGTGGTCCTGCAGCCCATGACCGCTGGGGGGCCCTGTGCCAGTCTCCGTGACACTTCGTTTTGACGTCTGACAGGGACAGTCACCTTCCTCTCTCTTGCCCTCCAAGATGCCAACCCTTCACTGCCTGGTTGTCCTGACTGGCTGTGACTCCCCTCCTATTGTCAAGGTCCCCTGGGTGTCTGCTCGGCCTCCTGTGCTCCCCCAGGGTGGTTTCACCTCCAGTGGGTTTGGGCCTCTGCTCTGTCCTGGGCACAGCCGGAGGTGCGCTGCCATCCAAGGCCCGCCTGGCCCGGCCCGCACGTGGCCGCCGCCGGAGGCCTCTCAGGGCTTCTCCCCCAGGCGCCAGAGGCCTCTCGGGGCTTCTCCCCCAGGCACCCACCTGGCAGCGCGACTTCCGACTGGAGAGCCGCACGCATGGGCTGCTGCCGGGGCCCTTCAGGATCGTGCCTCTGAAAGAGTCAGACTGTTACCATACATCGCCATGATTATGCGTCCAGTGTTTGCTTCGCTCTGAAATGACAGGATAAGAGAGCCCACTATTTGCGAGCACTTGTTTGCAAATAACTTGTTCTGCTTGCGCTCAGCCGGTACTCTTGAAAATTTGAATTGGTGTTTCCTTTCTCTTGGGGGCATGATACTGGATGGGCATGGCCGTAACACGTCTCCTTTTGCTGGCCTGGAGGACGGGGTGTAGACTGCCGACTGCCTGCTGTGTCTGCACCGGTGAGGGGTGGGGGAGGGGGCTCTGTGCCCTTTGCTATTAGTCGGGCATGATCCTGTTCTGGGGGCTCCCCACTCATGACCTGGTCACTTCCCCCAGGCCCCACTTCCTCCACCATCACTCATCACACACGACTTTGGGAGACACACGGTTCTGTAACTCCCCCTCCCCCACCTGATGGGTCGTGACGGGGGGTGGGGGGGCCCACGACCACAGCTTGGGCCCTCGAGGTGGGCGGCCCCCATGTCACCAGGAACGGCTGCCCCAGAGCCGTGTCTTCGTGGTACAGGGTGCAGGACAGGCATGTGTCCTGGTGGGAAGAGACGCCTCACCAGGCCCGAGTGCTGGCCGCCTGCTCCCCCAGCCCTGCCTGTGTGGGCTGTGCGACATGAAGCAGCACCGCGTTGGCCCCGGCCTGTTTTGTCCCTGGGGACACGATGCCGTCACCCCCTCCACAGCCCCGGCAGGTCAGTCCTCCCGCAGCCCTCTGACCTTGCCAGGCGCCCAGGCCTAGTCCTCCCGGGAGAGGACACGAAGGTATATCAGACACGCAGGACACCCATGTGAGGGCAGCCCTGTGAGGGACAGGGAGGGCCCGGCGGGCAGGCCTGCAGGCTGCAGTGCCCTGAGCCCAAGTCACCGAGCAGAGAGTCCCCTGCCTGGCAGGACGGGCCTGACCCACTGTCCTGCCTGCGTTCGGTGACTCCTGAGGAGGGGTGTGCATCCTGGGGAAGCCGCGGTGGGCCGGGGGGAGCAGACAGCAGTGGGGGCTCCGGGCGTGCGTTTCCACACTGTCTTTCCGAATAAACTGGGACCGGCTCTGTTTTCTTTGGGTGTTCTTCAGCGAGAGCTCACTGTCAGGTGGTGTGACACACACCTGCCAACAGAAAGAAAGGTCCTGCCAGGTGGCCGCCGAGCAGCACAGGCGCCGCGGCAGGGCCCGACCTCCGGGGGCTTGCGCAGAACGCCCCCACCGGTCTGCACGGCAGGGCTGAGCGGCACGAGGAGGCGTGCTGCATGGGGCGGGCCGGCTGGAGGAGGCTGCGCGGAGCCGGTGACTCAGCCGACGTCACGCAGCTCAGCCTCCCACCTGGTAGGCTCCCACGTCGCACGTCCTGGCAAAACAGCTGTTTGTCAGGTTCTTGAAAGTGTGTCAGTCACCAGGGCTGTCATCTTGGTAGGTTCATGAATATTCAGCAGAATTTCTGTTCCCAGCGTCCGTAGGTCTAGAATCCCGACGATCAGGGATGTTAGCAGCCCTGGCTGGAGTCCTCCTTGCAGTGTCCCCCAAAGTGGCCACCTCGCCTTTCCTAATGGGCTCATTACTGAGCCGTCGTTGCGTTCCTGAATCAGCATTTTTGAAGCCAAGTTCACCTCCCTGTAACTTCTCTGTGGCTCCTGTCTTGCTCCCTACACAAAATCGATTTGTTTCCATGTGACCGTCCTTTAATACCTAAAGGCTTGAAACATCCCCTATGCATTTCCAGGTCCCTCATTACTTTTGTTTCTCTCCTCCGTGTTCGTGCCTGTTTGTCAGTGTTTGTCTGAAAACGTGGAGCCCAAACCTGCCCACGTCCCCTGAGCGTGGTCTGACCCCCCCCCCCCCGTCCCCGTCCAGCCTGGACTCCGCTCCTGGGACACAGCCCCAGCGCCACGTGGGCCTTGCAGGCACGTCCAGCCCACCGGGAGCCGCCTGCGCTTTACCCCTCACTGCAGGAGTCGGCGTGGGGTGGCATCCAGCGTAACTCTGTGGCATTTGCAGTATACTTTGGAGGTTTAGTCGTACAAGGTTATTCTGCATGTTCACATATACGGGTCGCATCGCACACCCGCTTCAGATGATCTGTCCTGAACTCTGATGCGTGCACTTAAAATACTAACAGTGGGGCCTCACTTGTGTCGAGACCTGCTGTGTGTCAGGCATTTTACAAGGACTGTCTCCCTCTTCAAGACCATCACTGTAATTATCCCTGTTTTATACATTAAGATCCCAAGGTAGAAGGAATTCGGGTAACTGTCCAGAACGATGGAAGGCCTGAGATTTGTCCCACCTTGCAGTCTAGCAAGTTATCCCACCAAGTTCACAGATGCTGGCAGAAGACACGAGATTCCTGGATCAGAGGCAAAGGACATTGCTGTTCACAGCGATAGCAGCGACCAGAGGACCAGCACTGCCTGCCGCCCCAAATCCCAACTCGCACGGTGAGGTGAAGAGACCCTGTGATGTGCGTACACACGGCGTACGAGGAGCACAGCCAACCTCAGGAGAGGCTCCTGGGCGTCGGGAGCCCAGACCTCTTACTGTGCACCAGGAGCTGGCCGCAGCGAGGGTCCCTACTTTCCTTGTACTGGACAGTAACTAAACCTGCCCTGTGCTCTGGGTCTAGAGCATCCTTGGGAGGATAACCTGGAATAAAGCACTCAGTGCCTGTGCGGGACGCGTGGTCACGGGGATCATCAAAGGAAGGTTCTTGTCCTCTGATTGGGGGGGTGTGTGTTAAGGCCCACCGTGTGCCACGTGTTGGAGGGGCCACGGTGCATAACGGAGCCTGCATTCCAGGAGCGCCCGGTGTAGTGGAGCAGACGGGCATGTTGATGAGCAGTCAGGAGTCCGTGTGTCAGAGGTGCTCACAGAGGCTGTGAGAGGCCGTAGGGAAAGAAGACGGGGATGGCGTGTGAGCGCTAAACCTCGGCGGTCGCAGGGCTGGGGCAGCTCCGTAACTGCCCTGCGTTTTAACAACTTCAACAGCTGTGCAAGAATTAACAAGTGTCGCTCAGCATCGAGTCTCCTGACTTTTGTCCCAACTGCACTGCGTCCTGGTGAGCCCTCTGCGAGGCTCCTACTCGGGGTACACTGGGCGAACCCCGGGGAGCACTGGGTGAACCCCGGGGAGCAGAGCCGTCCCCTCTGACGGAGTCCACCCGCCAGCCCTGCTTAGAGTCACGTGACTCGGTCAGCGGGCTCCTCGTGGTGCGGGGGTTGTTCCTTGGTCCTCGATCGGCTGCACCTCCTGGCGTGTCAGGATGAGGCATTTGTGGATCAATAGGGAAGCAGCCCCAGACTCGTGGAACCGTGTTTCAGCGGAGAGGCAAAACAGACCAGTCAACAAACCCTTGAACTCCTTAGTGAAGTAATGACAACGTTAGAGAACTCGTTTTCCAGTTTCCCCCGACCATACTGTCACCTCACTAGACCTGGTGGCCCTGGGGGTTTGCTCGAGGACTTTACACGTGGGTACATTGCTGCACCGCACCACGTGTCGCCTGCAGACACATGGACAGCTCCATCCACTCGGGTGCACCTGAGGCTTCAGTGGCTGGCATTGCACTCAGCATTTTAATTTGTAAGTTTGTTCTTATTCATCAAGCCTCAGAATTCATCTTGTTTGATATTTTGTAACCCGTTTTAACTTCATTATCCCAGGTGTATAGGTGGGTAGCTACTCTGCAGTTTTAACATAGAAGTTGAACCTAAGTATTTAGAAGGATGTGCGGAGCAGAGATGGTACTGTTTATGGGTTAAAAAGAAGACACACTGCCATTGTTTTCACCTTGACCACAGTCCTGGCTTCATGTGCAGAGAGGCCGGGGCCGGGCCGCCGACCGGGCACAGCAGACGCTGTCCCCAAGTCAACCTGCGTAGATCTGGGGGACGATCGACCACGGCCTCTCACTCCAACTCTCACAGACTCAGCCCAGACATTCTGAGTCGCCTCAGTTTCCTCAGCTTGTCCTGGAGTCTCTCCAAGCCTGTGGCCTGGCCTTCATTGCTGGAGTTTCCCGGGCTCTCAGTGGCCCTACAGAGGAAGAGTGACCTCCACCTCCCAGACTCCAGGACTTCTGCCATCCTCGGATCTGATCCTATGAAGAGGTCAGACCTTGCTGGTTTCCACCCACATGGCCCCCAGAGCACCCACACAGCACTTAGCGCACCCACACGATGCTTGGGGCACTCACACGACCCCCGGGACATTCACATGGCACTTAGGGCACCCACACGATGCCCGGGGCACCCTCACACCCAGCCGGCTCTGAGGAGATGGCAGTGATGTGCCCAGAACAGACGGTCTGTTTGAACGTGTGGAGGAGAAGCCCGCATTGTTCTCCGTGTACAGCGGCAGCTGCTGTCGCCGGGCTCTGAGCAGATGTTGGGCCTCCGAAAGCTTTGCTGATAATTAAAATACTAACAGTGAGCGTTTTGCCCCAGCTGCGGCTCCGTTCACTGTAAATTTGATTTTAATGGTGCCTCGGTGCTGGTGCCGAGGAGCGGTTTGCTTTTTACCTTCATTCAAAAGTGTCTGCAATGAAGACAAATGTCTGTTTCCTCTCATTTCCTCGGGAAGGAGACGGAGATACAACACACAGGAAATCCGGACGTGCCCCAGAAACGACCGCGATCTCTCTGTAGGGTTTGCCCGGAAAACAGAAGGAGACACTGACCCTGCCGGGACTCTGCGACTGGCCTCCTGGGGAGCGCCCTGGGGCGGGGGGGGCGCGGGGAGGAGGGCTTCCGATTTGCAGGATTTTGCCTTTTAAGGTGGGGCAACAGGCTACAACCTAGGAAAGTGGGCCTTGTCTCCTAAGACTGTTACCTGCGTTAAAGGTTGTGTAGACTGTGAGGACAGTAGGAGAAGGCACCGAGCTTCCTGATTTCCGGACCCCCCCAAGCAGAGAGCACCAGCACCCGGCTGCCTTAGCGCCTGTCGGGGGAGTGGAGATGGCCTCACTAGTGGCAGCCCGGGCCGCGGTTCCCTGCAGTCCTCCAAGGCCCCGGGGACACCCAGGGCCATGGGCTCTGAGTGCAGGAGTGTGCCAGTGCGTCCTGTGTGGTGACGCACGATGCCCAGGACCCCCTCCCAGCGGCAGGGCACCCCGGGCTGCCTTCCTGTGCACAGGAAGCAGATGCAGCGCGTGCCGAGCCCTGTGCAGCGCCCCGCGGGGTGGTCCCTGGTAGCACTGAGACGCGTGAGCACTTCTGCTGGCAGCCCCCCCACCCCCGGCCGTTTGTAGGACGTGCTTCTCGTGGGGGGACAGGATCGGAGCGCTTACCGCCTGGCTTCAGAGTCCTGTCCCGTCACTCCGCCCGCGGGCCTCTGCAGCACACACAGTGACACCCTCCACCCGTCCCCCAAAGCCCTCAGGACCCCGTAGGAGACCGGTCGTGGCTTCCTGAGTGAGATATGTGTGCATGGCTCCACTGCTGTTAGGGCTGCAAGTGCGGAAATGATGACATACACCTGAGGGTCTGATATAATACAACATTTCCTAGGGTTTGTGACTTTAAAGGTAAAATATTGTCTTTTATTCTTTGTCACTCTTCAGTGCCCATGGAAATCTCTGGGCCCATGGAGACTGTTCACGGAAAGTTGGAAACCTGACTGATCGTGTATTTCTAACTTGAGAGAAAATTTATTCTTCGTTTTCTCTGAATATCTTAGAATTCCTTTCAGAGGTCTTATATGATTATCTCTAATCACCAGCAGTCCGAAAATGTAGGACTAATGGTACCTGATAAAAAAAGGACTAAAACCTTGTTACCTAATTCATGTCCAGGCTTACTGGAAGTCCGTGTCCTGTAACACGTTGCATGGTGCATTGTATAAAATTGTATATTTGAGCGTACGTGAAACGGCTTCTCAGAAGTGATGTGGACTTCAGTTTTCCACAGAGAAATAAGTTTTCTCATCTCTTCTTATAAAACAGTGGCCTTCATGGAATTGAGGCCAGAGCAGACGTGTACTGTAACTCTCTAACATATACCTTTTGTATGTTTATTTGTGGTGTAAAGCGCCTTTCTTCCAACACGCCTGTTAATTGTCATTGCTAAGTGGTGACGCATGACACAGCCTGGGCCAGCTGACGGCTGCTGCTCAGCTTTCAAAAACAGCTCTCACTCATCAACATGCCAAATACCGAAATTCATTGCAATTTTGTATTCCCACTAACTGAAATATTTCTAATTGTGTGTGAATTTTAACGCTGACCACAGTGCATTTCTAACCCTTGAACATGATAAGTGTAAGGTCCATCCTTTGTTCTCTCAAAAAAAAAAAAAAAATGACGGCACATGTGTCCTTTCGGTGTGGGGGTGTAAGACGAGAGATGACTGTGACCTGTGTCTCGATTACAGACCAGGCTGGGAGTCTCTCTGCCACCGTCTGGTGGGCGTTGTTACTCAGGACCGCCAGGCGCGGGGAGCGTCCTGTGTGGGGCGCACCCCCGCACACGTGTGACGGTCACGTGGAAGGCACTCAGGTCCCACAGCCGGGTTCCGCGGGGCCCTCTTGGGGGCAGCCTGCAGCAGAGCCCATAATTATTATCGTCCAAACACTGAATGCATTATAGAGCAATTATCGTTATCGATTTGACCGGCTAAATTATTGGTGACTGCTATCGCAAGAATAATTTATTTCCTGCTTTGAAATTTCTAGAAGCTTATATTTCATTGAATTTTAATTTGTCATTTTTCCTGCTTTCACTTGAGAAACGTGTAAGCTTTTGTGACGTTAAAATATGGCTCTAATTTATTAGCATAATTTGTTAATATTGTTTCATTTTAATAGACATTAAGTATGATTCCTTAACATTCTTGTTAAAAATTACATCTTAAAATCGAAGTCGAGAAAAAGTAAATGTGGCTTAAGAATCACAATGTCATGTGTGCCCCAAATTTTTGTATGAAAAGTATTACTTTTTTAATCGCATCCTATTCAAGGTGCTTTAATGACGACGAGGAGCCAACCTAGCGCTTGCAAGCTCAGCGCCCTCCCCAGACATAAAATCTGAACCGTGCGCGGTGTGTGAGACGCGACCTAGCAGTGTACAAACTGGGTCGTGTCAGCAGAAGCTGAGGAGTTCGTAGCAGACGCTGCCCAGCACGGCCCGGTGGCTCACGCGGAGTGTCAGCCGCAGCTCTCCCCCGGCAGGCGCCGCGCCCACGCACGTCTCTTTAATGCCGTCTTTATCTGCTACACGATGCATGAAATCTACTTTCGCTTTTAGAACTGCTAGCAACCTTTGACCCCTTGAGTGGAGACACAATGTGACCTTTCTATTGTCATCGGCTTTCATTCTCCTGAAAATTCTATGAATTTTTATTACAAGTTTTTTTTTTTTTTCCAAACCAAGCTGAGGCTTCAACAAATTACTTGACGCAGATGAGATGAAGTTGTTGAAGGGGTGTGAGATAAGTTTTACAGCCCGCACGCGCCACGGAGGCCGGGCCTGGGTCCTGCAATGTCACCCGCCAGTAACTGCCGAGCCTACTATTGGATAAATACATCATTTTATGGAACATTGATTGTTCTATAAACCCAATGGAGTATTATGCTCTATGATCAAACCATTTAGATTGTGTGTAGAGCACAGAAAATGCCATATTCAGGATGGTACTAAAAGTGCCATTTGTGTATTTTATGGATGTCATTACAGGGGAAACTTCTCTCTGTAGGCCCTGTTTACTGCAAAATTTTTTAGTCTGTAATGACATTTTTCATTCACAACGTATGCCTTCAAGAGAGGGGGCCCTTGTTTTATTTGTTTCATTCGAGTTTACTGCACAAATTCTGTACATTTTAATTAAATGTAAGCTTAACAAAAGCATAAGGTATTTATTCTGTGGGAAAAAAAATGATGACAGTGAGGAAGGAATAGCACGCACAGAAGGGAAGCAGTCAGGTGCTAGACCCTGTTTGTAGCTTCCCGGAGCACTGCAGACAGCAGAGCCATTAGCACGGTTTTGGGGAGTCAGGTCTGCAGCTTAACCCCTGCCTCCCTGCCGGGCAAAGCGGGTGGTTTCCAGCTCTGGAGACGGTCTCTTCAAACAGGACAAATAAGAAGGAACTGAGCTTCCTAACGATCTTCAGGCAAGGTGAGCCTAATTAGAAATCATTTCCCTGAAAACAAATTCTCAACCCTCAGAAAAGCCCTGCTCGTTTCAGCTGAGTGGGGAACGTCCAACGCATGTAGCTCCGAGCAGGGACCGTAAATGGCTCTGGACTCGTGGAAGCAAATGAGCAGTGAGTTGGAATTCCATACACAGGCGCGAGGCTGCGTTGCAACTTCATCTGCACCTTCTACGCAGAGCCACTCACTGTCCTGTTAGAAACAGATCGAGGAAAGGCTGCCTCAGACACGCTGCCTGATCACCTACGACCCCTGTCCTGACACCTGACGTTGCCTTTGAAACACGTTAAGTGCAACACAAATACTGTGTTGGGCGCCCGTGCTCCGTTAATGACGTAGACGGTTTGGGGGCTGTAACGGTGAGTGAGAGTTCAGGTTGTAACCTGTACAGGCTTCCTGTTTGCCCAATACCGTGTCCCTTTGGCCACCACTTGCACTGGTGAGCTCTGCAGTTCATATTTACCAGGAAGACCTCAAAAATTGGAGTTGGTGTGCCCAGTAAATTCTTGGTCAGAGCCCCATTAGAATTTAAAGTTACAGTAGAGATTCACATTAGTTTAAATGACACTTGAACTTCTACACAGCTCAACATTAATTCATTATGGTCGAAATGGAAGAATCTTCAGTGGGTGAATCTTCTTCAATCTGATTGAGGCTGTTACATTTTATAGGTGCTATTTTTCAAAGCAGTACTGACAGCTCTCGAAGTTATTAAATTGCTGAATCAAAAGACGGACCTGCGCTTGCATTTATGAACTGCGGTGGAACGGCGGGCTCCCGGGCGGAGGTGAAGATGTGGTGGTGTTCAGCTCCATCACCCCGCGCGTGACAGCACTGTTTACCCACGTCGTTTACTTTAATGGTCTGGAAGTGGCCTAACCCACCTCTGGATTCAAATAAATCCAGGAAGTAGTTCAGGAGAGCATAATTGTCGGTGCCGCGAGGGCTGCGGAGGGTAATCCCACACCCAGGAGGCCCGCCGTCCGCTGGCACACTAACGAAGGGCTTGTGGGACTCAGCGTGTGGCACTGCTTCCAGGGACCCCCCACGAATCGCCTGTCTGTTCTCTCCCGAACACAGGAGTTTCTCCTGTTTTTTAATGTAAAGGCAGTACGTTCTCTTCCGTAATTAATTGGGGAGGAGGCGGTTGGAAGGCTGCTTTCTTTACTTTTGTGTCCATATTACTTTCCTTTCCATGCTCTTAAATTAGCCTGGAAATGACCTTGAAATTCGCCCAGGCTCGGGTGTAGGGAAGACAGAACGGACAGAGACCAGCTAGGTCTGGTTCAGAGTATAATGGAAGTATGCGGAATGTCACAGCCCGGGTAGAGAAGGACAGGGTCGGGGGACGTGGCAGGCGTGGCAGAAGGGAGGCTGGCAAGTCCCGCGGACGGCAGCCTGTCCCCGGGGTGGCAGTGGAGCGCCCGGCCGACCTCAGGCCGGTGTGGCGGCGTGAACACGAGTGCTGGCCCGGCCTTCTGCTGCGTGGGGAGCCCTTCTGACCTCTCTGAGGAGCGAGGTCAGGGAGCAGTAGGGCCGAGAGGATGACCGTGAGATTAGGTTCAAGCACCGAGGTGGTGACTCACGTCCTCTTTCTAGGATCCCCGCGCTTTAACCCGATCTCTGGATTCTGTGTGTGTTTCGTAAAGGTGGGGCAGGGGGAGGAGGAGATCTCTACAGGGGGCTCAATCCCTGGCAGGTGGGGAAGCTCCCCATGGGCTTTCCTACCCTCGGGAAAGGCTGCGGAGCCCCAGCAGGAGATGCTGCACGCCGCCCCCCGGACGTGGCCCCCGAGCCGCCCGCCATCACTGTGCAGCTCATGGAAGACGTTGGGAGCTCGCTGGTGGCCGGCTCCTGTGGCCCGCCGTTCTCTACTTGGCTAGGGGGGTGAACGAGAGAGAAGAGAGCTGCAGTCTAGTTAGGCCAGTCACTTAGCTAGACCCCGCGACGTCTTGGACCTCACCTGGGGAGCCCGGATTCCCCTTTAAGACGTGATGGTTTACTTCCTTCTGGCTGGTGAGGCCGAGGCCGGCCTGGTTCACCCGCTGCCGTCCGCCCAGCCCCATGAGCATCCTTGGGTCACAGTATTCGGCAGCCACCAAATGTGTGAGCTGGACGCTCCGCTGCGGAGACCGCCCGGGTGACTCAGTGGTGCCCGACAGTGGTCCTTGCTGTGAAAAGCGGACTCCCTGCACGGGGTACTGCCTCACCGGGGATCGGCGTCAGAGGCTGCAAGTCCATCCCGAGACCTCGGCTCCCACCTCCCCCCCTGCAGCTCACACGCCACCGGACCGCGACCCTCTGCGCCCCTGCCCCTTCCAAGGGGGCGCCCCCCTCTGCTGGCCACTGAAGGGGGACGCAGTGGCCTGTGAATCCTATTGAGCAAGTGGACACAGAACATCAAAAAGTCGCAGCAGCATATGTGCTGCGGGCCAGGAGGTGGCCTCTGGGGCCATGGTCTGCGGTCTGGGTGTGGACCTGCCGCGCCCTCTTGGTAAATGTCCTTTAGTGTCTTCTGTGGGTCCTGCCCCACCCCCAGCCCCACCGGGCGGGCTCTGCCCACAGAAGTGCTTTCTCCCTGGTAACAAAATGCTCTCGTTTTCGAGGGATGCCAGCAGTAAATAACCTAGTAATTCTTTGTAAGGTTAAAGTTCGCGTTTTTTAAAAAGAACGTGCATTAGAGAGTAAAGTGGAATGTTTCCAACACGGGCTTGTCACCGAGACGTGGCCGTGCTGGAGATCCTTTATAGGCCGTTCGCACGTAGGAGGGAAGAACACTGGGGATTCAAAGAAGCAAACAGGAATTCTGTTTACAGAGTCACTGTCCTCCTCTACGAAAATAAAGCGTGTAATTCCCCGTGGTGTTTCGCCCTGTCAGGGTATTCGCAGGCGGCCGCGGCGGTGCAGAGGGTGCAGTGGGGGGCGCGGGGCGCGGGGCGTGCGCTGCCCCCTCTCCCGCCCCTCCGGCCCTGTCCTGCTGCCAGAGCCTCCTTCCCGCATGGCAGAGGACAGCCCAGTCCCCCAGGGCTGTGAGACGGGCTCGAAAGTCAGTCCCCCAAGCCCGGCGCCTGAACCGCAGCGAACGCTCAGTAGACAGTGCCGCGTCGCCCTCTTGCAGCTGTGTCGGCCCACGCGCGTGCAGTTCCCTGCGCAGCTGCCTGCGTGCCGTGGGCCCCGTGGACAGCGGCGCGGCGAACGCTGGGGGACGGCTTTCCGCGGGGTTAGAAGAGGCTGCTGCCGTGTTCGGGTCTTCACTGACCCGCAGTGACCGAGCGTCTTGCCAGAAACGACGGCGGCTGGGGGAGGACCGTGCTCCGTCCCCGGGGACGGCTGGCAGAGCTGAACGGGGACAGTCAGAGCGGGCGCGTGAGCGATGCTGGGAGCGCCCCGTCCTGACGGCCCCCGTCCTGAGTCCCTCCCCCGTCCTGAGGGCCCCCGTCCTGAGGGCCCCCGTCCTGAGGGCCCCCTTCCTGAGCTCCCCTGTCCTGAGCTCCCCTGTCCTGAGCTCCCCTGTCCTGACGGCCCCCGTCCTGAGTCCCTCCCCCGTCCTGACGGCCCC